>UYRU01042353.1:2483-14216 GCA_900617775.1 Dibothriocephalus latus | reverse complement strand
AATAAATAAAAACAAATCTAGACGTATTGGGGCCTTTAATACAGCCAATTCACAATCTTCAACAACAACAAATTTGCCCGTTCCCATGTAAAAAGCCTTCTTCTTCTTCTACCCCTTCATCTGTTCCCACGACATATTGGTTTAATTTTTACTCCGTACCCATAGTAATGTACTGCCTCGATGATAGTTTATCGAAGGCCTGCCTTTGCTTAATAATGAATAATCAAAAACATGTGTTGACTTACATGAACTCAGTGAATAGTTACATGGATATCGTGGCAGAAGTTCGACAATCCAAGCATCCCTCAAAACGCAAGGTATTTAGTGAGTACGCAAGTCGATACACCCGATTTTTCTAAACGTATGGGATTTCTAATTGTATTGTGCACGGCACCGTTTCATGTGGATATCCATACGTAAACTAGACGTTTCTTCTCGGACACATTAACACGTATGCCGGGATCAATGAGGTGAATCGCAGTGCGTGTAGTGGTCTCTGCCGTCCCAGAAACTCCATTGTTTTTTCCGACGTCACTATTCAAAGCCAACTGTCTCAAGGTAGTACCTCAGTCAGTGCTTACAGCCGCAATGACCTGCAGAGACTTGACCTATTTCCACTCGGACACACACGCACACCTGTGCTAAGGTTCTCGCGGCCGCACAAGCACCAGTCGAACAAGTCTCTTTTCCCCTACTCTCGGTCGACAGCCGTCACATCTATCCACGGCGCACCAGCGGAATGACGTGTGCTCCGAAGTCCAACTTCTCCCTTCCTTTCTGTACATTATTATCTATTCCATCTACTCCGGCCCTCCCAAGACTTCTTCCATCTCCTAAGAAACCGGGCGTGGACGATTGTAGCTTTTAGGGTTAACCGTCTTAGCCTTATGTAGCGACCTCTTACTCTTAGTCATGCTTTCCTCGGACGCCGCGGGGCAGGTCATGTCTGGCATGACCACCACGCGTGCGCAACACACAACATTCATAGCCTTCGTTCAGAATCACTCCCTGTCTGGCTTTCTCAAGATCAGAAGCTTACTGTGGGGAAGTTGTTTACGCTCATTCACTCCCGACCGACGATCTACTGTTCGGTTGTAGTTGTCCGAACCCGGTGATCTACCTGCCCGACTGCGCCTCTGGACTCCGGCCAATTCATGGCTGTTTTGCACTCTTCTGGGAGTCTCTTACCCATTACTCATATTCTACTCCTTCTAACCTTGTTTAACCATTCATAACAAGCTGGCCTTCCACGTCTTATCTAATTCACTAGCTACTATTCGTTGGGATACGTTCACCTTCTAATATCCGTCCGGACCATATCATATCCCTCATTGGGGTCTGGGAGTGACTGAGCGACAGTAAGCTCCTGAACTTGAGTTAAAACATAATGGGACGAAATGTAGGAATGTTAAGCAAAGGTACAAATTGTTTACGGTCGGAAACGCGTACCAAATGGTATCAGTGCAGAAAATGGAGTATAAATTTTAATATAGGTAAGTTTTGGATATATAAGTGAAGAGGAAAGGTTTACCACATATTGAAAGAATGTTCATCGGCCGTGTACTGTCGACAACATATGCCAGTAAGTCGGCAGGTTGATAGGAGGAGAGTATATTTCGTCAACGAATGCCTGTAAGTCGGTGCGTTTTTGGGAGAAGAGAATGTCCTTGAATTAGCCCGTCGCCTTATACGAGTAAGTCGGGATGTACGTATGAGAAAAGGACATCCTGGAAACGTAAAACAGTAAGTCGCAACGTTGGTAGGAGAAAGAGCGTGTTGGAATTGTTAGCAGGTAAACAGAATTGAAGGCGCGATGAAGAAAATCGGGTCACAAATTTGACATAAAGAGGCGTCGGAGTCGACGGTGTAGAATATAGAGAACATCGGAATCGACTATGTAGAGTTAAGTGGACGTCATGGTTAACAATGTGAGATACGAAGTAATCCGGCCAGATAATAGAAAATGAACGTGTCCCAACGAATATTAGCTAGTGGAAGGCCAGAATGTAATGAATGATGTAACAAGGTTAGAAGGAGTAGAATATGAGAACTGGGCTAGGGACTCCCAGACGAGTGCAGTCCACCCATGAATAGGACGGAGTCCAGAGGCACAGTGCGGCAAGTAGATCACCGGATCCGGAGAACAACGACCGAGCAGTAGATCGTTGGTTCTGGGAGTGGCTGGGCGTGAACAACTCCCCCACCGTAAGCTCCGGACCATGAGAAAGCCAGAAAGGGAGTGGCCTAGAACGAAGGCTTTGACCTGGTGGTGATGGCAGACATGACCTGTTCCGTGGTGTCTGAGGACAGCAATCCTATTAATAAGAGGTCACTACACTTAACTCCTATAAGCGCACCAACGCATGGTAATTTAAGCTGAAGTAGCCAATGAAGAGCGAAGACTAACTAGCAGTTAAGTTCGAACCGTAAAAAAAGATGTCTCGAAGTGACACACATCACGCTTCTTGACATTATCTACCCGACTAATGTTCCGGTATGGTTTCAAAGTGTATTGTAGCGATAAACCCATAATTTCACACAATATACAATACTTTGGCCGAAAATACTCTCTTCACCATTAATACCAAACAAAGATGACACTGTTATTTTACTGACAACACAGACCATTTCACGAAACTTTTCGGCCTATTTGGGTATCATCAGTAGCGAGCTAATTGGAACCCCAATCGTATATGTTCCTTGCCAACTATTAGTAACAATGTTACTAATTACAAACAATGACAGGATGGGTACATCCTGAAACAGATCGGAGTAGGATTACCTAATAAAGATGACACTCTTAAATCTCTTTAGTCAGATGGATAACGCAGAAGCTACAGATAGGAATCAGTATTTCAAAAAAAAATCGTCGGTTTTTACTACCGTTATCTTATCACTACATTTATAATCATCAGGCATACGACAAAACAACAGTTTTAGGAACTCAAAGATACGCGTTAAACTAGTGAAATGCTGATCGCGAACAAGGACTCATGTGCTGGCCTTTTGCTATTAAGTTCAGAGTTAGTAGTTGTAATTCATAACGAGTGTTCCTTTAAAATACTCAGCATTACTCCATGCATGACACCCACGTTCGAGTACCATCAAAAGGCGTGTGGGTCTCAATTAACATAACGCCGGTTTGCGTGCCTAGTCCACGGACTTACGCATACCGTGAAACACCACCAATATACTCGAGCTGAACAAACTGTAAAGTTACTGCCTCTGCATCCCCCAGCCACCTGGTTGACAATCTAAACATTCACACCCCTCTAATGTAGCACTTCTCACAACAGCATTCACGTCACATTAATCGCCTCCCACCCCACCCCCGCCGGATGTAACCTCTGCCCCCAAACCCCCTAGTATGACACTCCCATTTTGCAAACAGTCTGACGACGGACGAGTGCTACCTGTTCAAAAACTCCATGAGTACAAATCGATTTCCCAACGATCTTCTTTTTGTTCATCAAAGCATATGGGAATGCAAACTACTCCACCTATCCAACTGTGTCATACTTCTGATTCATGAGGTTTCCAAAATGTACCGTTATCATTCATTTTTTTTGGCCTTACCTATTGGATATGCATTAATGTTGGCCAACGCATATTTTGGTAAACAAATGTTTGTCGAAAGTCATAGTAGTGGAATAATGTTCGCGGGAGAGCATTAGGTATATTGAACAGTCATACAACCTTGTTTGGTTAAATGTCTGCTATGATACGAATGAAGGCCTTCAAGAAGTTAATTCACACCAACGGATCTCATCTATTGGAAAAGCATTATCGGTGAGCAAAACATATTATAGTAAACAAGTGTTTTTTGAAAGTCAAAAAGTGTTATTATGTTCGTGGGAAAGCATTAAGTGAATTGAAGACCCAAAGAACCTTGATTTGTTAAATGTCTGCCATGATGCTAATGGTGGCATTCATGAAGTTAAGTCAAACCAACGGATATTGTTAATTTTTATTATAAAGCGAATACAATAAGTCTGAAGTTAATTTGGCGAGCATGCGTATGCTTTCGATAAATTATCATCAGGCCAGTGCATTCATAAGTCAACGCTTGTTCACCGCTCATATTATAACTGATGCCATGGGTGAGATATCACCGCCCAATAACGCCTTTTGTGAGTCCCCAAAGGAGGAACAAGACAAGAAGTGTGCAACAGCACAATTATTTTAGTACAAGAGATAAAACGTATTTAGGAGGAAAAATGCGTTTAACGCGATGTACATTGAACCAATCAGCTTCTCTCCTGAAATAGTCGCCGGCAGGATTGGCTGGTGACTTAATGGCTGACTGTAGTTCGAATTTCAGATTATCGACTGATTGATTGCACGACGCGATGGCTCGCGTGTAGGCCGATTTATAGCTTACCGTTTATGGGATGTGGCTTGCCAAGGCTGTTCGTTGGGCCGTCCTACCACCTGAGTCATGGGAACGAGGGGAGGGGTCGATAACAGAGGGCCAGTGAGACGGAAAGGTCCGTTTTGTCGTCGCTGATGATTGTTAGTAGGCTGCACTCAATGCACCAGAAAAATGCTGAGATTTTTTGCATGATGATTGTGAATTCACTCTATCCATGGCCCACGCAAAAGTCTTTGTCGCAATTTATCGTGTGTATGCTGGTAAGTGTCCGGACTAAAAATAGCAAAAAAAGTAGTTTTTTGTTCGATGTAGAATATTTCTGTACAAAAATCACTTATGATATCTGCTGAAGCGTATGTTAATAAAGCAAAAGGTATTTTATGTAGGCCCATTCATACAACCTAGTTCCAGTATTTTGTCCTGCAAATACGGCGGTTATTGAGTTTTTGGGGGGTGGGAAAATAGGATAATCAGAGAAGGAAGTTTTTAGAAGTAAGTGTTAAGGGAAAAAAATGTAGTCGAAGTTGCTGCCCGTGGCCGCCGGGAGCAAGTTGTTCCGCATGTAAATTGAAGGTTTGCGCGTGGCCTTGCGCCGCAGACTATAACATTTAAAAACTAGAACGGTTAATTTGACCTCAAATAAGTTACCGTAGACGACCTCCTAACCACAACTTTAGCTTTTTGGGAAACTCAATAAACCTGCAATTTGATAATCGGTTTTCCCCGCAACCAGTTGGACGATAATACAGTTTAGTAAAATCTACAGATATAAATCGACAACGCTTATAAATACAGTAAAATAAAAATGCATTTAGCATATATTCAAGTGTATTTCACTGCGTGTGTTAATTCTCTCCCCCCCTTCACCAATAAAACGCTGTAACCACTGATGTTGTAGGAAAACAAGCAGGGAATATGGATTAATGAGTGCGCCTACATAAGCTACTGTTGCCGTCAATACAATTGGTCATTGTTCATTTACTTACCGTTGACGGGTTTGGATAGGGTACATACGAACCGGGTACATTTGGCGTATCGGGATGTTCGTTTCTGGCTTGACATACACTGAGCAGCCCGCGAGGAATATAGCAGCAACCAAGAGACATATTCCGCTCACAAGTAGCCCCACTCCCCACCCATAATACCTTAAAATAAAAATAAAAAAGGGCAAATTGATTGGTTGGCATATATATTTTGTCGTGTGGCAAACATTTCGTACATTAATCTCATAATTATTTGTCATATATTTTATTTGCTCAACTGCTGGAAATATGTTTGCTTCGCATGATATATACTGCTTATGTGATCGCTTTTGAGCGCACATTCCGTTATCGTACACTGTTCCATTTTGCCGTTATTATACACAAGAGGAACAGTATTCACACAAACGACAATCTTATTACTTTAATTTGAGAAAACGATAATCTTAAAGGTAGTATGTTCAACTGACGAAATAATAGGAAACATTTGACGTACCACTCGTCGTTGTAGGACTCGTTCCAACAACTATTCGAGGTACTGTTTCCATTGCACAAGATAGTGTTGGATGACTGGCGATTTTCGGCGATGAGGATTGACCCGGCAACAACTCCGGCTATTCCCAGTAGGGTATAAATTATGTAAGAAGCCACAAGGACCGAATATGCAAAACCAGCGGGGTCTTTGCACGCCATTTTATTCCTAAACGCATAGAGAAGATCATATTGATACAGTTGTGAATTATTTTATTTACTAACGGAATCATGTTATGGGATACTTTTAAGCTGTACGTGGTAAAATTTAAGACGTTAATTGTGTTTTTCGTCAAAAATAATATGCAACGATAACAACTACAAGCATGACCAGTAAGTGTTCGAAAATGCATTTAAGAAGTAGTTACTACTGTATGCGTATCTATTCAATAAAAATGTAAGTAAAACGTGCCATTTTGCTTTAGCCCGATTACAGGGATTTTGGCTTGACTGCGTTAGTAATGCACTCATACACAAACATTTGATAGCTAACCTTAACGTCCGCAGGTAGTATAATGAGACGATGCACGATGTGCAATATTTATAGGTTAATTATTTGTTCGAATCGGCTGCGCAGTTGAATGCGCAACGCGTAGTGCAAAAAGTACTCGTCAAATCTGAAATGTCGAAAGCAGGCCATCGAAGTCTGCTAGACTGCACCTGTGAAGGTCAATATGCTAACCCTGCTGTCATTGGTGCGGTATCTCCCTTTGTGTTCGTCATACGTACGTTGTGTCATAAACAACGTGTCCTGCGATAGTATTTGCGTCACGAGGCAGTCAGGAACACGAATTGCCGATACAAGCGAACATGCGATTCCCAATAAGTAATTAAGATGAAGACGACTCGATCGCTGGGACAATACTATTATTCACCTGACATTTTGAGATCCGTCGCGGATTCATCATCAGAGCCATTATCGCAGAGCAGTATCAGATAGTGAGTGCACAGGAGTTTGCCGTAAAATGTAAACATATAGAAATAAATCGATAACTGAGAGTAAAGAGGGTTGATTCGCCACGTTAGCAATTACCATCTGGCCCTGCGATGTTGGCATCGGATGATGCGGTGGTCTGTGCAAACCTAACATGTATCAGCTACTCCTCTGTGATTATGTCTTTGATGACGAATTCGCAACGGAGCCCGAATCGTCAGGCG
Organism: Dibothriocephalus latus; assembly: GCA_900617775.1. NCBI lineage: Eukaryota > Metazoa > Platyhelminthes > Cestoda > Diphyllobothriidea > Diphyllobothriidae > Dibothriocephalus > Dibothriocephalus latus. The sequence continues at coordinate 7,175 of UYRU01042353.1, read as the reverse complement.
AATAAAAGAATTGTTCCAGCAATCGAGTCGTCTTCTTCTCAATGAACACGAATACCCAAACAGTGGGCATAACTCAGAAAATGTTAAGAGAGTAGACCTCCGCAGGGTAGTGCCGACGTCAAAGCCTAATGCCTGGCTACTATGAATTTTCAACCGGTCAACCGCCTATCTGTGGGAATTTTCTAGGCGTCGACCTGGTGGTCCAGGGTCAAAAAGTTGCCGGAATCGTTTTTTCTTATTTAGCAGACGGTCAAGGAATGTTGCTTCAGTGAATTCTGACATAAGCCGTGTCAATGTAAATTGCTGCACCAATAATTTTTCATCGTAAGGGTAGGAAGGTCTCAGATATACACCCGATCTGAGTTTGGTTGTCACGTTTGCCTAGTGTCTAATTTGAGGAATGCGTTGGGTTCCTAACTTCCACCCTCCCCACCATCCAGGGCATGAATCAGATACTCGAGCAAAAATCAACTCCAATTCCACCGCGTATGAAATACAGTCGGGGCATAAATTCCGGTAATCAATCAAGCAACACAGAGCGGGCGATTATCGTTTGTTGTCGCTATCTTTCGTACGTCTGCAGTAATGCCTCTCTCCTATAAATATTGTAACTTCATGGTTGTTATACCTGCTTCTGCTACTGTTTTATGCTTATGTCTCCGGCTAAGAATCCACGAAGGATGTCAAAACCTCAGGCAAGTAGATATGTTGTCCCAGCGGTCTCACTTACTTTGCAGGACTCCTAAGTTTGCTCGTATGGCAATACCCAGATATGTTGACGTAGGATGAGTGGTGTCGAACCGCATGAAACTTGATTTTTTTTCGATGGAATATTGCAGCAAATGCGATTTACATGATGCGCTGAAATAAAAATAATTATCTCTCGCCTAGCCTCGTTGGTCCGAAGTCGTGGATAACGGATAAATAGATGCGATCACTTCCTTTCAAAACACGTTCTTAGCCTTCAATGGAACCACTTCCGAGCAGACCAAGGTCGCGTTTCTTGGTTCTGCAATTTCCGAGCTCATAGCCGAGGTAGTCTTGCAACAGTTAGGATCGCTGGATTTCCGACAACACTGACCAACATTTTGAGCGGGATCAGGTGTTGCCATTCAATGAACTACTAAGCGTCATATTCCCACATATGTAATTTACAATGTAGGAACAAGAAAGCAAGCAAATGGTTTTCTTGGATGTCATTGTTTCCTGTAAAGACGGTGGCGGCCTAAAAACTAGTGCTCCTAAAAGGGACGAACATTATGCAAGTCCTGAGCCGGAGGTTTTGATTGCACAATGATCTGTACGGGATCGAAGACAAAGAAAATTAAAATATGCGCGGCTTTCGAATTTAAGCCGCTTATTTTTTTGCTCTCGATTCATGTGGGAATTTACTATTGTATACCATGCTCTCTATTTCTCTGCTTTGTTTTTCTGCATTTATGATCATGATGTCACATCTACAGTACACTGTTACCTTATTAAATGCACGAAAACAATTTATTTTACCTACAGCATTCAATAAGAACAATGTGTGTTATATACGTCCAATCTGCCGCATATGCAATTCACCAACATCGACAATTCTCCGTAGGATGACCACACGAAGAAGAAAGCATAGATCAGGTTGGCGGCAAGGAAACAAACGTAAGCCGCCAAATGCAATGACATTTCCAGGAGTCATGCCAACTAATTGCAGAACCCAGTTTAACAAGAGTGTCGAGTTATCGGCCTTTGTGTTAAAAAGAGAGCATCGGAAGTATGCAGTTATCTGCCTGCAAGAGACTTGGCTTAATAGTGATATTGAGTCGGAACTCATCACACTACAGCAATTTTCCTGTTTTCGATCGGACAGAAGCTCTTTATCCAGCAGCAGAGTTGGTGGAGTGGCTATCTTTGTAAACCAGCAATTGTGCACAACTTGTAAGTCCCTATTTTCTTATTCGGATGACGTAATAGACACCATTACTGTTCTTTCGTCCCTTGCCTTCTCCGACCGTATCCAGCAGTCACGCGTACGCCAAAACCAGTGATAGCAACTATTACGGTGGCATGGTACTATTAAGAGAAATAGTAGCACATACATATACAAACCTTAACAATGGCTATTCCAAGTGAAGACCAAACGGAGTAGGTCAAGGGCACGTGGATCTGGTTTTATAGAATTCCAGGATGCAATTCCTGTGGGCTCCCATTGGTCTAAAAACCCCAGCGCCAAAGGGGGGTAGCGGACATGAACAGAGGCAATGCTGTGCCGGCAGGAAGGGGGAAGGGTTGCAAGCGTTTAAAGTCAGTGGTGGTGGGGTGGCTTGAAAAGTGGTTCTTGGATTAGCCGCGGGCGCTGGGTCAAAAGGGGAAACAGATAGCCGGGTAGAAACAGCCGTCAGAGTAGTCGCAATGTGAATGTGCAGTTTTACAATCTGAAAGTGTGAATAAAGGGCCGAGGGAGGGAGGGGGGAGGGAGCAGTATTCACTAATGTGCATTCGAATGAGGAAGAGCGGCCGGCGTTCTAGGGAGCAGGGGGACAGCCTTTGGAAGAGTTTAAACAATTATTTTGAATGTCGGACGAGAGTTTCGTAGGAGGACAGATGTGGAGAATTCCAAACTTATTCACCCGGAAATAACAGCTGTAGTATGCAAAGCTCGATCTTTAAATATATCTAGGGGCATTAATTTTGTCAGCATTTACGTTCCACCATCTACATGTACAAGGCTTTAATCAGGTTTTTTCTTTCCCAAGAACTTGCCGTACTGTCTTGCGAGCATGTTATTATTTTTAGCGGTAACTTCAACCGTGTAAATATTCGCCCCTCACATTGTTAGGTTTTGACTACTTAGTTTTCTTCAGAACTCGTGCTGACGCCCCTCTTGGTCATATATTGACCATCCGAAGCTTTTTGTGGTCAAAATAGAGCTCCGTTGGCAGGCTCAGGTTATTCTGTGTTATTGGGCCTGCCAACCATCTATTGTAGCTCTAATAAACGGTTGTTAGCAATATCCGAGAGGAAACTAAGGTTTCGAGACACGTACCCACATACTATTTCTTTGTTCCGGACCGTCATATATGACAAGCTTTCTACCCTTCTAGATTACTGAAGGTTCGAGCCATGCTGCAGTTAACTTACGACCCTTTAAAACGGCACCTTAATGTCTGCTGTCCTCTTGACACTATCATGGTTAGACTTGACAGAACCTCTTCTCCCCAAACTTTGAGACGCCAAAAGGAATTGTTCTACAAACTAGGTCTGCGAGATAGACTAAAGGGTGTGAATGTCCTAATAAAGCGTGAGATTTCTAGGCTTAACGACATTTTTGTTAGTCAGCTGTTTACTTCTTCTACATCTTCCTCTCCTCTTTCCTCGGATGAATTTTGAAGAGTCTTAAGCGTCTCACTGGTCAACGCAATAAGCTCGCACATGTACATGTTGACTTAGACTTAGTTCGTTAAAATGCAAACTTTATCCACACTCCCACCGCCTCTGGCCTTCCGACAGACGTAATTTCCTTATTACCAAGTGTCTTTGTTCCTGTGTCTGTGGAAACAGTGATGAAAAATCTTAAAAGGTTTCGAGGTTCAACAGCTGCAGGGCCAGATAGGATCTCACCACTTCTTCTGAAATTCTGCTCTTTTCACTTAGCACCTGCACTGACACACCTCATCAACTTGTCCTTCATGGAGTCTAAGCTTCCTGTTGAGTGGCGATCAATGAGTACCACTCTCATCCCGAAAAAACCCTCTTCTGGTTTAAACTATTTCGTCCAATTGGCTGCTCTTCTGCACTACTGAAACTTGCAGAACGAGTCGCCCTAGACATCATCACGCCATTTTCTTCGATTTGGCGATCCCTTGCAATTTTCCTATAAGGCTAGGCGTAGACGCTGTTGCTCTGGCAGTCCATTCTGCTCTAAGGTATTTAGATAAGGTCTGCCGTGCATATAGATGCGGTTTTCTAGACTAATCCTCAGTCTTTAATACGATCCCTCGCCGTCTACTTCTTAATAAAACTTCTGCATGCGGCTCTCCTGGCTGGGCTGTCTCTTGGCTTGGGTACATTTCACTTCCCGCACTCAAGTCGTCAGTTTGGAAAGCGAAGATCCATGGTCCTTCCTAACAACTGTGGAGTTCTTCATGGGGCTATATTATCCCCTCATCTCTTCTCTCTTCACACTTATGACCTACGATCGACAAACGAATGCTTGTTTGTTAAATATGCTGATGATATGGTTATTGGCCATCTGTTCTAAAGTCATTCATATGTCAAAATACTGAAGGATGGCCTAGACCATGTTTCAACATGGCCGTCAGCAAATGGCCATCTTCTTAAATAGCGAAAGGCAGTCCAGTGTATTTTTCGACTGCGACCTTATCCCATTCCCGAAACTATTGACATTCTCCCCAACGAAGTATCCTCTTTCAGATAGCTTGGTGTTACACTGGCATCCAACCTTACATTTTCTCTTCATATAGAATGCCTTTTTTATCAAAATCCATAAACTTTATGTTATATCCGCCGCTTGCGATCAGATAACACACAGTATCCCTAATCTGGCGTCTTGTAGATGCGTGGATTCTCCTGCTCATTCTTTACTGCTCTCCAGTGATTTCTTCAGCCTTACTTAAAAAGGCCTAGTCATTCTGAAACGTAGCCTCCGAATGCTCTCATCAGCAATCGGGGTTTCCTATGTTTTCTTAG
>UYRU01042352.1:8783-28305 GCA_900617775.1 Dibothriocephalus latus | reverse complement strand
AGGGATTAGCTACCACGGGCTGATCCGGGTGCTGTTAGGGCGCACCGTTCCCCCCCCCCGCCATAAGGGAAAGCTGGGGAACAAAATGATTTTAGTAGGTTGTTATAGTGCGTCTCACACCCACGCTGTCCCTTTGCGGCAGCAGAAAAAATGCAAAATCTCCCCACACAACAGGCTCCTCGGTTCTTCTCCTCCTCCCCGTCCGAATGCCTCTTTTGATCGGTTGTATGAAAAATGTTCCAATAAGAAACTGAATGGGCATCGTGGAAATATTCAGAGCTGCCAAACTGTTTTTTTTTCAGAAGTCAGTATGAAATTTGTGTACTAGAACTGTCATCGAAAACTTCTTTTTGTACAATAGTAGTCCTGTTTTATGTCCTAGCAAAAGAGCAAATTAGAATTTCCTAGGTTTGCTCTAGATGTCCACAGTCTAACCCAATTTCCTCCCTCCTCCAGCACAAGGACCGATCTCGTCATGCGGGCGGCGTGAAAACGATGAGTTGTAATCAAAGTACCCTTAGTAACCCTTTCCAACTGTGCAGTTTTCATTATCGCTGCAAATGTACTGACCTGATGAAGACTTGCTGAAAAAAATACATTTTCCAAATCGACTTTTCAAATTTTACTCTTAAACATAACCTTAACAGCAGCAATAACCCGGATCGCTTTGACGCATAATTCAAAGCCACGTGTCTCGGGGTGGCGGGAGTTTTATATTCCTGTGTCTCTGACTGACAACACAATGAAAAACATAATTTTAAATTACTTACAAATATATCTTACTGAAACAAGAGCCTATTTGCAACTATGTGCCTGCCTTTTGCTTGCACTTGATGCCGATTTCCACAGGAAATAGACGGTCAAAATGTAAAATATAATCGCTAGTCTAGGTTAAAAAAATGAGCACGAAATTCAGTAATGACTAAAAGTGGAAAAGAAAAGAGTCATACACTGGGAGAGGCTTATTAAGTGTCAGACTTTTCTGGTAAGAGTTTTGTCTGCCCATATTCAAAAAGAATCATGTCCTTTCGTCTTTTGCCATACCACCTGAGATTCGCATTTTAATACTATGAAAAAAATTGTTTTTGTTTCAAAAATTGACTTAATCTTGGTTAATAAGAATAAGGCCAGGAAAAAGAGGCAAAATAAGGACCAAGTCGAAGTCACAGAATTCCAAGGGATGACTTGTCTTCAGAAATTATAGGCCCAAAGCTTCCTTAGTTGGAAAGAATTCAAATCTTTTAAGCAGACTGGCACAAGTACGCCAGCTTGTACGGTTTACCAAAGATTCAATCATTTAAAGCATCTTTTCCCTGGTGCAATTTTGAGCATTGTGTAAACAGCAAAATTTATTGAATCATTAATTTCAAGAGTGCTCATCAGTTGTTTCCTCTCGTTGCACAATGTGAATAACGTAAGAGAAAATACAAACTGAATTCATAAATTAAAATCAATACAAGAGGCGTTTTGACTTTCTTACGTTATTGATGAGCCTCTTGGCCATTTCCTATGACCTTCCTTTTTGAAACGATTTTCTGTATGTAACAATTTGTATTTCCTCTTACGTTATTCAAGTTATGCAACGAGAGGTACCAACTGATGAGAACTCTCGAAATTAATGGATTCAATAAATTTTGCTGTTTACAAAATCTTCAAAAGATTCAATATTCGAACTTTTCCATACAAGCGATTAAGCAATACACAACTCGAGTTAGAAACTTATGGCAACAGTACAGCCAATTCGATGCAAAATACTATAACCCAGGCTACATGGTCACTTTGAATTCATAAACTCCCTCATAAATCTGAATGTCAGTGGGAAGAAGATGCTATAATTAGATGTCTCCTCTCTTGTTACTAATACTCCCCGCAAGAAACAATAAAATGTTATGTAACGAAACTAATAAGCAGGAATTCCCAATGGGCAGGCAAGCCATAGCCCTAAATCAACTGTTCATTCGCTGCGCACTGAATGTTCAGTTCAGCTTCGATGCCACATTTTCTCTTAGATCGTCGGCGTAGTGATGATATCAACTCTTGATACCCTACACCGGGGGTGCCTTCATGGGAGGACTACAGACGAATTAGGTATGTTCCGTTAAAACAGGACCTAGTTTCCTATGTTGGATAGATTAATAGCCTTTCAATCGTGCCGGAAGTGACACTTGATTTAGAAACCCGAGGTGAAGCAAGAGTTAAACCGCAACGTTTACTTTCAAAAGGAAAATTGTCCCCTTCTCAGTGCTCTGCCGATTAAAAAAGTCTGAAGGAACAGTTCGTGAAGGAGTATTTCGCAAGTAAACGCAGACAAATAAATACAAAAATCGGTAACGTTTTGTTTCTTTATGTCAGAAATGATACTTAGTCCAACGTTTAACCAACCGAGTTTGGTATTAATCCTCAAAAACATGGAAATTTTTAACAGTTTTGGACAAGAACCATTTTTCTAGTAGTCATTTATGCAGTTTGCAAAGCATAAGATGCGGTCAGTTGGCATAATGCGAAAAATGACGTATAAGTTTGTCCCGTTTAACATTGGTTTTTCTTAAACATGCACGCAAGCCTGAGAGTTCTAATGAGTGAATAGACTCTGAGATAGGGTTACTCCTGAGCGTTTGCGTCAAAAAAGAACATAAAATGTCTGGTCAACATCCAGCATATGAAATTTAGCATCTCCAGCCTACGTGCTTGCTGCGTATGAACGTAACTTATTTTAGAATACTGAATGACTGGCTATTGCGTCATTTCCTACCGCGGACGGCAAAAGTAGGACCATGTTTTGGTCCAATCAAACAGTCCTGTATACAATTTAGGAGGAAGCGAATAAGATTATTGCTACCAGTATGTCATACATCGATGATAAATGGGACTAATTGCATGTATCACCCTGCTTAAAAAACACCCTCCGCATAGTAAGCAATCTATTTTCACATGCGGTATATCCGGAAGAGCTACTCATTCGAGGCCATTACTAGGATCCGCTTTAAAAACAGCAGCTGATCAAAATACATTGTTCATTCTGGACATGCTGAAGTACTAGTCAATTTAACCTCCTAAATCATAACTTCCCTTAAAGAATGAATTATTTTAGGCATATCGAAAAATTCACCTTTAGCTTTCATATGCGATTCCTCTACCAACAGTCCAAAAAGTACAGCCGTTGAATTCTAGTAAAATAAAAATTCACAAAGGTGAGGTTTATTCCTAATGTGACCATATATTGTATGCATGGTAATTACCTGTTGGCTCAATCACAAATATGTCAAGATAGGAACGAAAAGCATGAATAAATATAAATACGTCAATCAGCTGTACTGTATAAACCATTTTAGTGTCAACAACATCCATTTTCGATGACATTTTTAAGCAATCTTTTTATAAGACAATAAAATTAAGCAGACATGTTTTTCACCTAATATTTTGGGTATAGATTCGAATCCATTGTCAGATTTAATAAAATATTTGGTTTGTAATAATTATAAAATGTAGTTAGTTCGTCTAACGCTTTGGAAATACCACATCTTTCATGCTTTACTCAAGTATTAATGCAAAATGTCAGAAAAATGGTCTCCTTGTCCTAGAGACCGCGTCCTATTTATGCCAAATGTGTCAGAAATTCCTAATTCTTGTTATATCAGCAAGCCAGTTCGTTTTAATTCAATACTCGGAAAATTATATTTTCATCCTTATTAACCGAAGTAATAATTTATCTAAGTTAAACAGAGAGCTAGATATAAATATTGGTTAGTATAAAGAATATCCTTTTTATTTTCTTTAAGGAATGTCACGACAAGGAGAGGGGACAATTCTTTTGATGATACGTCCAATGCTCAATTTTATAAGTAAGGTATACGGAGAAGTAACATGACTTGAAATCGCGCTGAATAAAGCGTTCTTGTGTACGGCAACCTCAAGATTTTACCTAAAAAGGAAACGGTTGAGTACAGTTTACGAGAGAGAAGAAAGCCTATTTTCTCTGGGTTAAATCTTTGATTACCAATCCACCCCGGGTGGTCTAGGCGTGAAGGTGGTTTGCATTTTCGCACCAATTTTATAATCTATCATTTTAAAAAGTTCCTGTCATAGGACAGTCTATGTCAAAGTGAAAATCGGTCAAACGATTATTGCAAATTAGTGAAAATTTTTCTAAAAGTTTATTTAAATGGTGAACATGCCTGATGGTTTAAGTTTGGTTGCAACTAGGATTTAGTGAGAAGCAAAAATATTAAACAAACATGCATTTGGTAGCATTGCGCACACTTTTAAAATCTTTAATATTCCCATGCATTTTTGAATATAGTCAGCGAATTCATCATTTTATATATTCAAAATATATGCCACTCGTTAGGTAGGTCAAATTCGGCGAAATTAGGACGACTCGCTCGTCAACTTATTTCCAATTAGCATTCAAATTCCAGACTACCATCCATGGTTGCTATACGGTGTTTATTAACCAAAGTAAAATATGCAGAAGAATTCTGATACCCGGATCGTTATCTAGTCACTCAGGTTATGCGAAGGGGATACTCCTGCAAAATATGTTGGCGATTCAAAAGAGGGCTGCCGTTAGGATATAGCTTCAAATAAGTGATTGGGTGAAACTAATTTTTTCAATATTCCTTTACATATGTAGCTCTAAATACCGTAACAGCTTGGCACAAATGCACTCCGATATTGTTTAAAGACACTTTACTTAAATGGAGACAGCAATCCATCGTTGCCAATTATTACACATATTGGATAATGAAGTAATATCACGTATCTGGCTACGGTCTACCGCAATAATAACCCATAAATGATAACTTATATGTTAAAACTCACAAACAAATTATTCGCATGTACAGTTTAAAACTGCAATGGTGGTCGTATATTTCTATAATTGATAGTCCAAAAGAGTTTCAAAACAAACGCAATAAAACTATGTTTGAATTTTTGTCGTTAACATCTTTAAAACTGATACTTATATAAATGTTTAAGAATTTTTACTCCGCAGAAAATTTCACTTGCACATATATATTTTTATCGTGCATTTGAGGCGACTAATCGTTTTTCCTGTGAAAAAACAGAAATGTCCAAAGCGGTTTCACAAGAAAACTGTTATATCCGACACTTTCAAATATTTCCCATTTCAATAGAGGCCAGATAACGGAACTGATATTTCTATTGGTTTTGTAACTGGAAGTGGTCTTTTGTCTCCATTTTCGTCTTAACAATAGTTGTGGCTTCCCCAAGATATCTACCATTTACCCACGTTAGTCGTCCATACAACTTACAAAAATCCAGATTGATTATACCTCCTCCGGCAACCTCCGTTTCTAAGCGTTGTCTAAGCGTTGATTCTAAGTAAAGCTTTTTTGGCATAACTTGAAAATCCAAATTAGGTTCTTAGTAATCCTTTCTGTTTTCAAACGAAGACTGCGCCTCCATCTTGACTCTGATTCATCTAACGTTTTATTTTCCTCATTTGTCCAAGCAGCTTTCTCCTTGAATCCGAGAAAGGGCCATTTTGAATTCAGGAGAATGTCTTTAAATACCATTGCCTTGCCTCGAGTCCACCACTAGTCATAATTTTTCTAAATCCACTTATTTAAATAACTGAAGTGGTACAGACGCACATGGTTTACTCTGCTGATCACTATGAGCAGACTTCCGTTCTGGATACAGAGATGTCGAGGCTTTGAGTCCATTGATGATTTTCAGTGAGTCATCGTGCACACTAGCTTTCCTGAGCGCAATATATTGACGTTTCATATGCACACGCTGGACTGCCATTATAGTATTAACCTAATCTTCTCTTTCGCTGTATCGGTTCGTGAAGCAGTTTTTAACTCCTACAGCTTTTCTTAAAAATGGACGCTTGCTGAACCCTGCCTTCAATTTCTCGCATAAGTTTTTTTTCTTCCTTAGTCCACATTTATTTTCTAAGGATTGCTAATTACCCTTCTAACCATATTACGCGTTGCTGCTGTATACTTAGTCGTTCATTTAGGGCACCAATTTGCACGTAACAGATAAAAATTTAAGCTGAACCATCTGTTAAAAATTTGTGGTCTCGGTGGGATTGGAATCCACATCAGCAGCAAAGTCTTTGGTACAGCTCCGCTCTACTAAGTGAGCTACGAAGGCACGCCGAGTTGAGTTAGTTTAATTATTCGAATCTTTAACCCACCACCCCCCTAGTAAATAAGTGTGCCTGATAGTCATTCCACTGGACTCTATATGATGGCTTACGAAATCCTGTCTGGGCAGTCAGCGTACTCTACCCGTACTGGTGGATTCCATACGTGCAGTAGGTTGGGCGGGTAACTCAGCCGAAGTGTGATTAAATTCAGAGGCTCTCGGCGAGCCCTTGCAACTCAATTAGTAGAGCTTTGCCTGTACTAAAGCCTTCTCTGCTGATGTTCGTTCGAATCTTATCAGGACCACGAATATTTTAAAGTTGGGTCAATAGATTTAGAAGAGTATTTGGCGGGCATACGTAGCTTTCGATAAATTCTCTTCGTTAGGGAGTAAAAGGTAAACATGCGGGTAAAATGCGGGCAATTATGTTCATAATTACAGGCAAATTAGTCGTGTGAATAGGGGGAGGGGTTAGGGTTGGGGTTTATAGTACTCGGCTGGTTGCGAGTTTATGAAGGTTTGTTGAATCCGGACAAGAGGAAAGGTGGGAGGGGGAGAAAGCACAGAAAGATGCAGGCGGTTATGCAACCGTTGACCATGCCAAGCTCGGGGCTTGCAGGAGGTCCTTTTGCGCGCACGTGTTGGCGCTTATCCAGAAGAATACGGGAGCACCTCCCGATATTTTTGAGCGAAGATGAAATCAGCAGCATCAACAGCGCCGTCCTTGCCCAAGTGGTTGACTCCGGATATCGTGTGTACCCCAACAAAGCCTTTAAGGTAATTTTGAAGGTCCTGCCAAACTACCCAAAGTCCTTGGGTCAGCGTTTGCTAGCAACAGCAGAAGCACCCGCGCTCCGGTTGAGAAAGCCAGTTTTGTGCGCGCAAAAGAACCTTCTGCAAGCCCCGAGCTTGGCATGGCCAACAGTTACTTAACTACCTGCATCTTTCCACCCTCTCTGTCCGGATTCAACAAATCCCTATCGTCGCGCAACTAGCCGAGTACTATTAAACCTAAACTTACCCCCCCTTTATTCGCATGACTAGTTTGCCTGTAATGATGAACATAATTGCTCACATTTTGCCCTTTAACCCCTCCCTATATAAATGAAAAGGCTCAAGGAAAATCTATCGAAAGGTACGTATGCTTGCCGAATACTCTCCTCAATTGAATTATCCAAGTCTGTTAAACCCCCTTATAGAAAGGTTTGTATTTATTTAGTTCAGCCATTGGTTCCGACAATGCCCACCGTATGCCCCATAGCAACCTAGTTTACAGTCCTTCTAGGCTTACGCAGTTTTTAACATACCCTATTTTTCCTCAATCTCCCTGCCCAACATCAAGGTGGTCAAGACGACTGGAGGCGAGATCCAACAAGGCTAGCTGACAGGACGTGGCCCTGCGCCTTCTCCTACAAATGAAAATTTTTATGTGTGCATATCTCAGGAAAGTCTGTTGTTACCTGAACTGGCTCCCGTGGTGGTCTAGCGTATGTACTGTGTAGCCTGTTTCGAAATGCTGATAAAGGCATGGACGATCAGTGGTTTAAGACGTCAGTTTGTTGACAGGCGCCCACAAATGACGGAAATGAACAGCAGAAGTAGTTGGGAAGTATTTGAAAAAAAATAAATACAACTGTAGTTTAAGTAGTGCACCCCATAAACCCCAATTCCCAGCATTTCCTCCTAAGGAAACGGTGGTCATAGAGCTTTTATGGACGGGGAATTAGGCTAGGCAGTGGAATATACTTTAATAACTGCTATATGTGTTGTTATTTTATTATATTTAGAATTGTTATTGACTTATATCTGTAGATTTTCCCAATCTGCATTATCGTTTAACGCATTCCAGAAAAATCCGATTATCAAAATGCGGGTTTCTTGAAACTCCTGAAAAAATGGAAATGGTGGCCAGGAGGTCGTCTTCTTCAACTTTCCTGGGGTTCAACTTAACGTTCTGGAGCTAAATAAGTATAGTCCGTGGCGCAAATCGCCGCGCACACCTTCAATCTACATGCGAAACAAATAACTTCCAGCGGCCGCGGGAAATAAATTTAACTACTTTTTTACACTTACTTCGAAAAACTTCCTCTACTGCCTATCCTATTTTCCCACCCAGAAAAACCCCTATAACCGCTGTTTCCGAAGGAAAAAATGCTGCGCCTGGGGGATATATGAAGGGCACTACTTAAACTACATTTGCCGAGATAAATTTCAACAATAATATAACCAAAATACAACGCTGGCTGGAGACGTAGAAAAAGACTTGCTTAACGTCCTGGTCAATTAAAGATTTGTGTTGATTAAATCACAAACCTTAGCAACGCACTACACTAAATAAAATTCGTACCTGAGCAGTTTAGGATTTCTCTGCATAATAATGTAAACAGGTTGATACGCCTGTCAACAATTAGTCAGTTTATTCTTCATTATTAAGCATGAAGAAAAGTAAAAGAACGGTTGAATAAAAACGCTAAGCTGCAAAAGTCCATATCAGAACGGCTTCATTGCTTTTATTTTGGGTACTGTATTGCCTCATTTTTAGTAAATGAAAGAGAAAACGTCCATGAATGCATACAGAATGCATGTTGATTTTCTTAACCGAATGTTTCCCTTTAAGTTTAAATTTCAGAAGACACTCATGCATGCAATTGCCAAAACAACAGATGAACTAGGTAAGCTAGAAGTCAAACTCCGTCTGCAGCGCCGTATAGGACTACATTTCGTAGTTAACAAATGTGGATAACTTTCAGTTGCTATACCTACGCAGAGGATCCATTCAGTTGAATGTCGTAGACATCATGTGTTTTGTAAATGTTTCAGTGCAAGAATTCCACGCCAAAGAAATACTTTGTGATATTTTCGGAATGAGTGTGATTTTACAACACAAAAAAAATGTATAGCACGGGTCAGAAAGCAAATGAGAAGTATTTCTTTCTGACAATGATCACGTTATACAAACTGGTATTTCTGTGTGTCTTGGTAATAACTCTTCTTGCATAGTGGACTTCGTCCCTTGGCGTAGTTTTGATCATTCTTGTTGTTTCAATGTTGTAATTGTCGAACAGTTTTAATTGTGCCCGTTGCCCATTTGAAAATACCCTGTGAGTATCAAAGGCTCACCAATATTAAACCTTTAAACCCATATCATTGTACATTTTGTATGAACTGGGTGTTCACAAGAAGGAAAAATTTGCGTGGACTTATGAATAAATGACATACTCTATATTCTACAATGGTATGTTGAAATCAACTTACACAAGAAAAATCTTTTTTTAACTCCCGAATTTTAAGAGGATTACACTGACCCGTTTTCAGACCAAGAGAACAGTTATAAGTAGAAGTAGCACAACAGGACGTTTCCGTACTGGAAGTAATAAAAATGAACAGTTTCTTTGCAAGATATCCTAACAGTATGGCGAATGCTGCATGCAAAATGCCTAAGTTTGTAAATGTTTGATCATTACTCGCATGCCGGCTTAAACGCATTTACGAAAACATAGAAATAATGCTGAGCAGCATTAAGCGTATTAAGTATTTAAAAGAAGTATAAGAAGTAATAAGTGTTTGTTAAGAAAAATAAAATTTACCGATAATGCCCGAGTTACGGAGACGTCAAAAAAAGCTACAAATTAAAACAATAAATTTAAATCTTTTCGTAAATTGAAAACGGAACGTAACCAATTTCTTTATATAAAAAAGATATTTTCTTTGGTCAAAATGCTTTATAAATATAACCATCAATGGATAGCTGTTTATGTAATATCGTCCTTTAACTTCTGGCCCAAGTTCGATCGTCTTCAGTGCCTTCGTGTTTTAATCCATCAATTGAGGTTTCGTTGGACGTCTACATCAAAACCTTTAAAATAAGATATAGATAGAAAACATTTACCGAAAAAATAGAGTTTTTGGATATGAGTTCTCATGGAGATGACCATGTGGATCATATTTAGAACTGCCTCAAAACCGCAACCCACATTGTCGCAAATCAACAACGTTCACAAAATTAATCGGATATTGTTATGCCTAATATAAATGAAAAACTTTCTGTGATAGTTTACCTCCTTAACAAGTGCTTTACTAGGATATTCATCTGACGAATTTCTGTGTGTGTAACATTTTTCCAAAGTAATGGCTAAATGAAATTGGAGATTTTTACAATTTTTTTCAGTTCCCTCAAGATAAACGATTCAATTTGATTGGAAATGAAAGAAATTACTTTCCCATTTATAATGTATTATATTCCGCCATATTGGATTACTTCCAGGATCTGTTATAAGCTTGCGAATGGAAAAAAAGTGACCATATACATGGCCATTTTTTTAAAATAACTATCATTATTCTGCTGGTTCCGCTTCTAAGTGATTCATAAGCGGAACGTACAGTTTACAAAGGAGTATATTTCTACATGACTTACATTTAATAAGGCCTGTTTTACATTACCTTCACGGTAACGTACATGCACCCGTTTCTGCTATTGTTTCCTACGCGTGTCTCTGATGATGAATCCGCGACGTCAGGCGAATAAACATATTGTCCCAGCGCTCGAGTCTTCTTCTTCTCATGGACACTTTGCTCATTCACTCATAGTTATCGGTACGGTAGAACAAATTTCGCCATACAAATTTACTACTATATTTTGTGGCACAAAACTTCAAGGAAGAGCGAAAAATAATTTTTAAAACTGGAATTGTTCCTTGTTTCCGAAAATAAATGCGATTCCCTAAACCTGAACTCATTTCCATCTGAAAAATTTCCGGTTTTATGCTCTTTTATTTATTTTGGAGTTCTTCCAAAGTCAAATTCATATTCAGCAAAAGTTGGGTTTTTTCTCATCTTACTAGCATAGGACACTCCCTGAATATTAGACTACTCCCAATTTCGGCAAACATAATGCGCATTATCTATAATACTCTTAACTAATAGGGTGACGTTCCTAATTAAAAAGGCTTTCTCAGGATTAAATCTAGTCAGAGAATCAAAATAACGTGGCCAAATATATGCTAATTTACCAAGTCTAATTTCGTCATGAAATTTGCATGCAGGACTCGCCGTTTTGTATTTCTTTACCAATAATCTTAAAGAGTATGTTAAAGATATTCCCCTTTAAAAATTTTACGTATGGGTAAGGCGCCTTTATACTGAAGTCTCGGTTTCGAAGATAATTAAGAGATAGAAAAAAGCGTTAATATGCTCCGCTGGTGAGAAACGGGACCAATAGCCCTCCGTACTACAGGTTGATGTGCTCCGATTTGTCAAGGTGAAACCTCCTAGTTGACTATCTGAGAACTTACGTAGGAACATAAATCCGTCCCACTGAGCAACTTTAAGGTGCTATGCGTTCAATTCAGGGCAGTAACGATTAGGTTTATGGTTAACGCAAGCTCAGGCTTATGTTTAGAGTGAGGATTAATGCTAGGTCACGGGAACATACCCTTCGTAGAATTTGGAAGAAGGCCACCTCCATTCAAGGGAGCTTTTCTAATTCTATATACTTACGCATGACCTTATAAGCCATTCCATTCCCTAATGGACTCTTTGAAAACAGTTCGAGTGATAATAGTGTGAACTGTAGTTGTGAAATTCGAATGCAGATTTCTCTGACTGTGAATTCTTCACATCTGATTACAAACACAAATACAAACATTAAACGACAAATTTTCTGAAGTAACAAGTGCAATTTTATATTATGCTTTCATTTCTGAAAAGAACACAAAAATGTGTCTATATCTGAAAGTGCATCTATTCTCAGGATCCGAGGACACTGCATGAAGGCCACGACTTCGCATCGCTTTTGGTTATTTCGGATACACTGTACACGTTTAAATCTATTTTTTATTAGATGCCTGCGAAACTCAGTTTATACATTGCGTTTGTCAACCAATATGCTTTATATCATACGATATATTAAAATGTAAGATACTTTGCAAATTTTAAAATTATAATACTTCTTAAGCAATTGTGAAAGTAGTTCAGTATGTGCAAGGCTAATACTCCCAAGTTTGCAATACGCAATTCATATAGAACACATATATTCTGAGAAATAACGGTCTTTGTACTACTATTCATAAGATTTTGCTTCAACGAAAGGTGCTACACAGGCACTTGAAAAATGTAAACACCATAAATGCGAGAGCAGTTAAAAACATAGTAGAAATGGGAGCATAGTCAAAATTATGGCGCCATTTTCACTCAGGGAACTAAGAAAAGAGCAGTTTCCTGAAAATGGATTCTACATTACCCGCATGTTTTCTGTAAAATGAAAAAAAATCGATAGGTCGATGCGCATTACACGTGGTGAATTGTTTTTCTAGAATATTATTGTGCACGCGAGTGCAATAATACAACTTTTAAAATCAGCATTCTGGCATTTATGAGCAGACTTGAGAATATTTAGCAACCAGCACAACATATGTTGAGAGAGACGCTTAAGCAAAACCTTATTTGAAGTATCTTACTATTTAAAAATATCAGTGATTTCTTTTTGTGCAGCACTATACCTTTTGTTTGAATAGGAATATTTATTTGATATTCTCACAAAGACGGTAACAACATTCCGTTTGACAGCGTCAGTACGGCGCCGAAAATGCCCCAACTCACAAAATCAGTTTGGACCAATATCTGAACAATTGACAAGCAGCAGTCATGTCCAACTGTATACTAGCCACGAGGAGTAGATAAAGCTGACATCTGTAAGAGATGATAGATTAGGCAAGCCACTAGAAGGCATAAAAGTCACACAAATGCACGAATGTGGAAGATAAAAATAAACCGTAGTAGAAACTTTAAACAAATTCCATTAGGGTGTAGTGACTGTATGGACAAAGGCCCCGTTCCCTCAGTAGAAGTCTTAAGGAACATTTTTGAATTGAAGATGAGAATATTTGCGGAACTTGGACAGTTCACAGATCTCTCGGTGTTAAAGAACTCAACGGATTCTTGAGGTTTGATAGCAGGTTTGCTGAGACAAACTTGGCTATCAAATTCTTACCTGGATTTATGGACCGGCTGAAGATCCAAGATGTTATTGGAAAATCTTACGAAGCTCTTTCCTCGGCCACGCTGACTATATGCAGAAATTTACCTTGAGGTGGTTAACGCCGGGAGTCAGGAACTTCGGTGGAAACTGTGTCAGAGACCAGAGGACCTTGAGCGTCTTGGGAATCTTAAGAGAGTGGCATTTGAAAAATATGAAAACAATCAGAAAGAAAGGAATCGAAGCCATGCAAACCAAGCTTCTTAGAAGTGTCAAACCAGTAAAAACGCCGACCACCCTCCCAATCCAGAGCGGTACGTACATAACTATTCCTCAGTATGTTCTAACAAAAGCCTCTTAGATGTTCTATCCCTAGGCCCTAAGTTCTGCATTGTCCGAAACAACTAGAATTGGAAATCAAATTCGACAGTCCATTCAGCCAGATTTTCGACCTACAATTTACTGACCCGAGGGAACTTGATTACTTTAAATCGACTCTGATTAACTGCTGCTAACAGTGTTTAGGAAAGGCGCTGAGAAACAAAGGTCCCTTAATAAAGACTCATCATGATAGCATAAGGAAGTTTAAAGAAATTTAGTCATCGTGCTGCCCAGACCAGACAAAGGGTCTGGAATAGTAATTATGGATAATAATGATTAAGTCGCGAAACTAGGAGCTTTCGTGGCAGATCGTATAAAGTTCTCAAAATCCGAGAATGAGAAAGATTGGAGAGAGGCCACAGAAAGTCAGATAAATAAAATTCTTAAAGACCTCCGCAAAGAGGATATTTTGTCTGACAAAGAGTCTGAAGGACTGAAACCTACAGGCACGAGGATACCCAGAATATATGGTCTTCCAAAAATTCAAAACTCGGGGTTACTTTTGCGTCTAATCTTAGATATGAGAAATTCTCTTTAAAACACCATTGCTAGATGGCTGTTAGAAAAGCTTAAGCCAATTGGAAGTTGTTTCTATCCTTAAAGACACCTGTGATTTTGCCGACCCTATAAAGGATGTGAACGTTGGTGAAACGGAGCTGCTTTCTTTAGGTATATAATCACTTTTTACCAACGTGCCCGTGGTAGAAACCATAAACGACCCCTGTGACGTTATTCGGGACACAAGCTACCAGATAGGTATGCGTGTGAAAACCTTTAAAGCTGTGCACACAAAATATGCAATTATTCTGAAATGGCTGGGTCTACAGGCAGCCAGACGGTGTGGCGATGACTTCGCCAGTTGGGCCGTTTCTCGCAGACATATGTATGCGCGAGGTCGAGAAAACGAGTGCAAGGGACTGCATGAATGACCGCAAATTTCACGGTTGATACCTGGATGAAATCTTATTTCTGAGAGACCATAACACGGATACCGAAACTCTGATCTGGAAGTTTAACAGCACGCTTCCATCGCTCTGGATTTCTGCAGATAATGAAAGTGCTTTTCTTCATGTTCTTCTACAAAGGCAATAGGGTTGACCTATCCGGAAAAAACCTGAACAGGACAATACATCACCTAGCACAATTTTATTTCCTTAAATATGAAACGCAATTTTGTCAGAGGATTGGTACCTAGAGTAAAAGAGTTCTGCTCTTCTGAAATTGTCGAAGCTGAACTGCAGCAGTTGCAGAACACGCTTATTGGAAATGGATACCAAAAGGTTCATCCTCAGGAATATGAGCGAATGCACCAAAAAACCTGCTACTCTAACTGTAGAAAATGAAGACCTCTTCATAAGACTGCCTTTATTATTCGATGCAACTAGTGAACGGATAAAACGACGCCTGAAGACAGCGATCAAAAGCCCTTTTCTCCGCGGTGAACTTGCGCACGTTCTTCACGAACTCTCCGATTCTATGACTGACAGGGAAAGACCGAGTCCCCTTGAAGGTCACATCGATGTGCATTTACTCTTTCACCTGCTTCTGTGGAGCAGGATACATTGGCCGACAAACCAGGCGCCTGGAAAAGAGGGTACGTGAACAAATACCGGCCTCCCTAAACAAAGGTAAAACCAGATCAATCTAGAGCCCTATTCCCGCACACGTTGTCGATACGAATCCCCGCCTTGATCCTAATGAAGCCTTTCAGGTTGTCTACCAATCACCAGCCAACTTCTCCAAGCGCCTACTCCAACGGAGGTTAGCTACAGCCGAGGCATTGGCGATCAGTGTAACAAAACTAGCTCTCCGCGGTCAAAGGATCTAGGTAAAGGCGGTTCAGCTATCAAGTGGTGCTCATCGACTACATACGGGAATTGCACGCCGCCCGAAGCCACAGAGAAAAGTCAAAACAGCCTACTCTGCGAACGTACTCCCTCCCATGCCCCCCGAACGCGAACGCACGAGAGGAGGGAACGAAGAGATGTTTAGGCACCCGCACTCCCCTCCAACATGAGAACCATATAAGTATTCCATATAACTAAATGTTTCCTTCTCCATGCAATTGTACCGGCCTGATGATTAAATTCCGAAAAAAATGTTTGCTAAATAGTCTTTTCAACTTAAAGATGAACATACTTGCAGAATACAACAGAACCTGGCAAAGCGATTACTAGGGGTTGGAAAGAAAACAAAATATTTGTTATAAAATTCCTTTTTGCTACCAGTAAGCATAAAAGGGTCCTGGGCTTCGTGCTGAAAGTTGACAAACTAATTACAAAATTTGCTTTTGTATGTTGCTCAATTAATATATCGATCGCCTTAAACATTCGTAACTATTAATTACTTGCTATCCTTACCTTTGGTCTAACGTTAAAAGTCGAAAATTTCTTTGAAGTTAGGTGGATGTTGAATCCATTTCGCTCAACACGAAGAGTTAGATTTTTAAAGACACCCTTGAAAAGCCATAGTCAGGATCCTTATGGGAAAACACCTTCAGTGACTATGAATTTCATGGAATACACTACCCACCCCCGTTTGGAATTATGATATTATGAACATAATGGCACAAAAATCGTGCGACTTGCATGACGAAGTTTGACTTAACAGTTAAGCATATGGTTGGTCATATTATTTTGATTCACTGAGTGGATTTAATCCTGAGAATGCCTTCTAGTTAGGACAGTCGCCCTTAACTTAACTTTATTTAGGGTAATATGCATTAATTTTGGCGAAATTGGAGTCATGTCATATCGAAGGAATATCCTATTCTTTTACGTAACACGGCACCAAACTTTTTATTGATATGCATTATGCTATGGGAGAACCCCAAAATAAGTAAAAGAAGTATAACACATATCCCTTTCAGAACCGGAAAGTGTTGTCTGACATTGTTCAGATGCAAGTGAATTCAATTTTAAGGAATCGCATTTATTTTCGGAAGCAAGGAACAATTACACTTTTTAAAAGTTTATTTTGCTATTCTGTGAGTTTTTGTGCCACAAAATGCAGCAATAAATTTGTATGACAAAATTTGAGCGTGAACTTAATATATAAACGGGATCGCACGACAAACTTTAACTTTTCCGTGTTGGGCCGTGCCGTGAAGATGTCAAATAATTTCCTAACTGAAGCTGACTTTGTCCGCTTACGAAAGTTAGCAGCCGAAGGGCTGCTGCGCAATTCATTAGCTTATTTGTTTGATATAAGCAAGGCCACAGTATCCAGAATTAGTAACTATAAAACAGTGCCCAGAAGAAAGAATCCTGGACGAAAACGGTCTAAAACGAAACAGAATAACAATTTTATTCGTAAAACACTAAAAAAAATACCATTTTGTGCCCGGTAGGGCAATTCATACGGAACATTTGTCAATGTTCTCTCGGACTCTAGTTAGAAACAAAATGCGGGAATTTGGCCTTTCAGCAAATAGGTACGGTTAAGCTATTTTTAATTAGGAAACTTATTAAGAAAGGTTTTCTACTTTCTCAGGAATACGTTAGTCACGAACTTTCCTTTTGGAGGAGCCTCATGGTTTGGATGGCCACGAAGTTCGGTGAGCGACCAATCTGGTGGTTGACAAAAGATTTGATTAACAGCCAAGTCTACGTCGACATTGTCTGAGATATCTTTGGTTATAATGGCATTTACAGACGTCGAATGGACAGTGTCATTTTACAAAACAATGTCCCTGCTCACCGATCAAAGGAGGCATGCTTATAATTTACCTTACGAGCATAATCTAATATTTTAAGGTTAAAGCCACCCTTTCCATCTGCGGCCTGCGAACTATTTTTACTCCTTCGAAGAGTCTGGGCCTCAATCCCACTGAAAATCTCTTTGCCTTAATCAAGAGAATTTGGGAAAGCCAACCAAACATCTTTCAATTGAACAGAAATTGCGGTTCGTACTTAATAATTATACAGACCAAATTACAATTGACAGCATAGTTGTCTCTATGTCCTCCCGAATTACTGCTGTTCTAAAAGTTAAAGGACATTTAAAAGAATATTGAAATGTTACATATTTATTATATTCCCTTATTTTGTCCTGATATCTTATTTGCTTACACTTTTATCAGTTAGATAACGACTTTTTATCACTGTCCTGTTGTACAACGCTTTTATGGATTTGACAGTTTTCGGTGAAACAAATTAGTTTTTAGATAATAAATGATACTTAATAAAAAGAAAATGGGCCCTTAAAGATTTATTTTTCCTTTCACGCAGTATGACGTCCAGCTCCCTTGGGTAAACGCCCTGTGAGCTACAAGGGTTTTTATGCAGAATTGACGGCGTTTTGAAAAATTTAAACATAATCTTCTGTTGGCAAGTATCCTCTTCATGATCATATTCAGTTGATGCGAATAGAAAGGTATCACATACGCTTCGTTTTAACTCTTTATTGGTCGCAAAACAAAACAATGTGTGTCTTACGGCAGGAGTTACGCATTTTTACCGTTTAAATCTTCAACTTTATGCATGTCCCACCATACGAGCCGGAGCATCAATGCGTCGAGCATCGTTTCTTCATATAAACGGCAGTGAACACTGCAGGATTTTAACATTGAAAAATTAGATCAATCATGGTAAACTGATTAAAAGATTCTTCAGCACAAAGGCTGCATCATTATTTAAATTTCATTTTAATTCTAAAGCGATAACTTTGTGATTTGTAACCCTGTTGTAATACTTTAGTAATATGAATGGGCACGTATTCGCAAGAACGACTTTGTTTGCAGATGGGTTATAATAAGCTGAAAAACGTATCAGATATGGAAACAGAAGGATGCCATATATTCCCTCGCAATTTGTATCGTGTCACACGGTTAGGTAATTAAATAAAAAAATCCAATCTCCACGCCAGATATAGTGCCAGCTGTGATGGTTCTCGCTTAGCTAAATAAAACAAAAAATAACAGACGTCTCGCTGTCACACGTTAAATATGATTTTAATTTCATGCAACCCCAACATCCATGAACTGATAAATTACTCATCAAAAGCATTTGTTCCAGGTCTAATTAGAGATAGACGAACGTATGTCAATTTTTACGCTTAATATATACGTAATTAGGTCTTCCTTCTTGTAAAACCCATGGAAATTTGACTAATATTTTCTTTTAAAAAGTTTTAAATTAGCCAGTATAAAGACATTCACAGATGCAACGCATTGCAAAACTATTAAGCACGATCAGGTATATCTGAATTTAAATATGAGAGAACCGAATATGGATGCTACGTAAGTAAAATCACCGAATTTAAACTACATGAGAAAAGCTAACCATATGATTGTTAAACATACTGCTGATTTGGGCCAGGCCAAAGATAAGCTATTATCGTAACTTATCCGCAAACGGGAACGATATCAAGAAATCATAACTACTAATCAGCGTGTTTTCTAAAACGGTTGTGGACAGCACTAGCGTGAACCTTACGACTGCGAATTTTTATTCTGTTGTCATGTAAATAAACTCGGCTTTCATAATTACGGACAGTAAACAGTTGCACTTAATAAATGCAAAATATTTCATCAGAGACAAATACCGAACTTTACTCTGTCCTCCAAACACGCATGGACAGATGCGACTAGGAAAAATACGCAGTCTGAAAGTTAAGACATTCAAATGCATTAAAATGCTAACACGAAAATGCGTCGGATTTTTGTTAATTTTAAAAAACCGAAGGCCAAACTCTCAGGAGAACTTTACACTTTTAGTTGTCATGCAGTCAGCACCTTATTATTTACAAGTTCTGGTAATTGAATCTGCTTGCTTTTGATATTTTTCAGACTACCAAAGTTACTTTGTTCTTGACATTTAAGGATGCTTTTTATAAAACTTCGTCTGCATAGTTAACCTGAAATGCCGTATTTCTGCTGTTATCGGAATGCTGAGTTAGGGATGTAGACATTTTCTTCTATAAAGAATATTGAGGGCAAGAATTGAATATATATTCTTACTGAGAAAGCAGAGGATAAGGGAAGCACATAGGAAGAATGTTTACATTAGTTTGCTATCAGGACAGATGGATTTGGTGAACAAAAGCATC
>UYRU01042343.1:2111-12248 GCA_900617775.1 Dibothriocephalus latus | reverse complement strand
TGCTGCGAGTCGCTTAAAATTTCGTTTTTAGGCAAAAATCGAAAAGTTTTTTAAATATTATCTTTTCCAAAAGTTTGGCTAGGACCGGGGTTTAATGAAAACATCTGTAGATATTTACGTCAGAACGAGATGCTGACTTACAGACTGGAAGAATAGTGGATGTCTTCAAAGAGTCAGGAAAAAAAAACATTTGAGAGATAAACTGAAAAAATATGGCTAAGTAATTTGGGAAAGTTCGACAATCTTTTGATACCTGAGTTGGGAATACCGTCAGTTCCTGAAGAGTGCGAGTTTTTAGACGAATTATATGCTAACGAGAGTTTTTTTTGAGTATGGCTGAAACGACAGGACTGGTTCGGATTCTGTCGTAAGGTGCTTTGCAAGAAATATATTAAACATTTCAGCCTTGCCAGACTCATCAAGTATGAATGTTTTATTTTCATTAAGCAATGGGGGTATTACAATTCCTCGTTTTGTGAAGGATCTACGACGAAACAGTCGTGCAACCGATTTCGCAGAGTTCAACTCGCTCAGGGTGCAAGATTCCTTGTGCTAGTCACGCGCAAAACGAATCTTGGACGCTAATTTGAAGGTCTCTGCGATCCTTAGATGCACAGACAGCGAACCATTAGATCGATCTTTCAGCGGCTTCCTCAGTTTCTTTAGTCTTAGCAAAATAAAATGAGGGACGGTCGATCTTGGTGCGTAGGGTTTTGCAATTTTAGTGGGCACAAATTCCAGCATTATAGTAAAAAAAGACCGACATGAGTTCAGAAAGACATGCAGCGTCGTTAATGCAGGACAGGCTCGGCCAATCTAATGAGTCAAGAAAATTGTTGATTAAGCTAATATCTACGAGGTCATACGCATGGTAGGTACGACTAGCACTAGCCTTTTTCCGTAGGAGGAAGCGGATTAAAGTGAATTAAAGTGTGATCACTTTGGTTAGATGTCCTGCTTAAAATCAACGAAGAGAGGGGCAATACCGTTTGTGAAAATCAGATCTAGGATATGAGTCTGCAACGAAGAGGGGACAATACCGTTTGTGAAAATCAGATCTAGGATATGATTCTGTCTTGTTAGGGAGGGAATACCGTTTGTAAAAATCAGATCTAGGATATGATTATGCCTTGTTGGGGAACGAACCAGTTGAGACCAGTTAGAAAAATTAATGGTATCTATGAAATGCTGAAATCTAGGTGGAAAATTGTTCAAAATCCAGTCGATTTCAGGAAAATTAAAATTGCCAGCAATAATTTTAACTTCAAAAATGGACTCAAATAAATTTGAATATATCACACAGATTTGCATATTCCTCAGATGAACAGTTAGGAGGATTTTATACACATCCGATAATCGTCTTTTGCCGGAGCGACTGGATAATGGAAACGAAACAGTAATTTCCAGAAAAGGACGTGCTATTTAGATAAAACAGAAAGTGCCAAAATGACGTTCTAATATAGAGAAGATAACCACCACCACGCTTATTAATGCGAACGGGGCGATAGAGATTATACTCGTCTATGAAAAAAAAAGGAGTCCGAAATGGTCGGATGGGTCCAAGATTCTGTTATGCATATAACGTCGGGCGTGATCTCAAAAGCAATAGCTCGAATTTGAGCCATTTTATTCATAACAGACCTGGCATTAAGCACTATGACGTCTAGTGTGTTTAGAGTGGTGGGACTATGGCTATCGTTATTCATAAAAATAAGTTGGGGGTGGTTAGGCATAATGTAAGCCGTTATTATTTGGGGAATAAGTTTTGGGCCATTTCGGAGGAATGGGGGGAGGCTATAAGGCATCTAGACGTTTGCGGTTTTGGGTGGATGAGGGTTCGTTAATGAACCGATAGGGGGCAACGGTAACATAACATTAGTGTTGGGGCCGTTTGGGTATGGACCAGTGGTCTTAATCACTGAATCTTCTGTACAGCAAATCCGATTAGATTTAAAATTATACCAGTTTGGGTTACCGCCGTGCAAATAAACTGTTTGGTGGTTCGGGCACGACACGTTCAATAACGCAATATAGGGGGGGAATAATATGACCTGCACGGTCAAGCGAGGAGCTATGTTGTGGTGGGGAAGCGCTCGGCCTAAATGCTTTCGACGGTGTTGACGGCATTATTGATGAACTTGTTACATAGTTAAAGGCAACGGAATGTTTCGATCTTTGGATAGATAATGCATTTATACATGCTGTAATCGCAGTAGGTAATGGAGTGGAGCGGCTTGTATGTTCCGACATCGAGAGAGATGGGCTAACTGGTGCACTGATGTTTGTGGGCCTATGTCTAGACATTCTGGAGGCAGGTATAGCAGGTGTACTGACGGTTACGGGATAATGACTAGACATACGGGGGCAGGGATAACGGTTGTACGGACGTTAGCGGGTATATGGCCAGATATCCGGGGTGGAGGATTAGCGTGTGCATTTACCCTACCGGGACTTCGACCAGACTTATTAATAGAAGGCTGAGAAGTCATTGGTCTATTTAACTAAAGAGCCGGATTTCTTGGCTCCATTGGTGTAAGATCTCGGCAGAGAAAGCTTTAAGTCCTTTCCAAATATCGAGAAATGCGACCACGTTTAGCAAAGATTGAGTCCACCTCGATCAGTGAAAACCATTTAACTAGGACGGAGGGGTTCTTGCTACGCGATTGGAGGTGCTTTGCTTCCGCAATTTTGTAGTTAAAAACACCCGAACATAGAAAATCTTTTACAAATTCAAAGAGGCGACTTAGTGTGGAGGCATTTTCTAGATTAAAGTTATAGTTTCGCTTTTGTCTATCAAAAGCTTCCGTTGTTATCAGAGAGACGACGGAGTCTAAATTTTTCAGTCTTGTGAGGGCACATCTGATAACTTACCATAGAACAGATTCCCTAGTATTGACAAAACAGAACCAAACTTCATCATGAAGTCAAAACAGTTATGTGATGCAGATAAATCGAGTTGTATAGCCCTGACGATGACCTGCATGTTAACATCAAGTATTTGGATACTAGGTATGGTGAGGCCTCGCTTACGTCTGGGGGCAGATATCCCACGATGAGCTGCAATTTTTGTCCTCATTCTTTGATGAAAATATGATTTAAATGTGAGAAGGTCTATAAGAATTCAGCCTATAGGATTTTACCGCAGATGGTTGTTAAAAGCCGTTAAAAATAGTTCAACAAACTGTATTAATTATTACGTTCAGAAAAAAAGCAGTTTATATGATTTTCGGACTATGACTTACGACAAATAATCAGAGTTAACTTATCAATAACGAAGCTATTTGTCAATAATCACTTTTAATTTATTTGTAAAAATGTGTTCAATATTGGGAAACGACTCAGCTTTTGACGATTTGTTTTATTAGGCCACGAATTTGTTGCGAATTTTTTTGGTTTGAAGAGGTTGCCTTTCAGTAGAACTTGGTTTGCAAACAAATCCTCCTAGATTCTAACTTCAAGCTACCTTCCACGCAAATAAAATAAATCCAGTGACGCAGAAAAATATTATATACGTACGGCTTCAGCAATAATGTCCTCCATCGTAACTGATGGGGCATACCAATGTAAAACTGTCTAAGGAGGAGCGTGGGAAGTATCTACTGTGATCTTGTAGGATTCCTACCATATTTCTGTAGGGTTCCTCACACATTTATGTGGGGTTCCTTACACATAGCTGCATGTTGTTTTGTCTGCGTCACTCATCTTGCGCAGGGATAGGGCAAAGCCACGCAGACAGCCTGCGTGCAATCAAATATAACCCTTTCAATATAACTCGACCGAACAATCAGATCCCAAAAACTGCAAACAAAATTTTAGACAACTGGGTGGCGTTAAGTTATGGGCAGAAACCACGGAACCCTACAGAACTGTGTGCGAACACAATAATTTATCGCTGCCTGATTTCATTTGACTACCACAACCTTATTTTCGCCTGTGAAAGAAATGCATGAGTCGGCACATGAGCGCGCAAATCAAAGCGAAACTTGAGTGTGCAAGAGAAAAACAGTTTATGTGAAGTACAATATATTTTCAATAGAATAAACCAGAGTATAAAGAAAGCGAGTTTTGTAGAGGACGCTTTTCTGCAAAATTGTGCCAACTAAAATTACAAGTCACGACAATTCGTCAAATTCGTTTACAATTTTCGGCTTCCCGTCATCTCCGTTAGATAGCATGCGTCATTAGGGATCTCCTCAAGGGCTAATTATTCTTCGGAGGATTATTATTGGGGTCTACCATCCAAGTCCATTTTCCAAAACTATCATGACTATCGCAACAGGATGCATAGTCTACAAGTCAAAGACACGTTCAATCAATTGTTTGATGATTATGACACCCTTACAATTTCAAATTTATCAAAGAGAGTAAAGTGTTAATGAAGACTGAGAGGAGAAGACAAACTGTATAGCACAGTTTGATGGCTAATCCCATAGTTTCACGCGAGACGGAATAATCTGAGCATGTTTGCTTATCCTACTTATAAAAAGCCCACGTTTCACCAAATCTACCAGAGAACACATAGCGCGTTACACGGAACAAGATTGTGGTTGGAGCACTAAAAAGAATTAGAGTTGCTGAAGGAGACAACGGTCCGGTACACAGATTTTCCCTTTGACGCGATACGCAGGAACTCCTTGATAATTACGATGAAAAAATGGCATATCTACTGCATGACAGTGTTCCTCGCATTCGCATGTGTAGATTTGAAAATAATAACCATTATTTTGTATAATTTTAATGCCGTAGAAATTAAGATATGTTTTGCTGATAAGTATTCAGTTTAATTGAAAAAGCGTCATTTTAAACTGCCCCCCTATTATTCATTTACCTTGACAAACTGACAAAACTGCATAATTACCGAATTCCTATTATTTCAATCAATCCAGCAGCATACGTAAATGACCAGTAAATGAATGTAATTTGCCAGCTCCAGGCTGGCTAGCTATATGTCGTCAGCCAAAGTTAAGGGGATTATTTGGTATTGTTTCCATTAGGGGTCTTTCAAAGATCCTTATGTACTACAGCCACTTATTAAATGTGTGAATAGGTTGAAGTACCCAGAATCTTCTCGCTCTCTACCGGTCAACTGTCGGTCAAACAGGAATTTGATGATGCCATTGAACTTCAGTGTGGTCCTCTTAAAGTCGCCGCATACCATAACTGCTTAAGTCAGTAAACTTAGTTTCAGTGGCCTTTTAGATTTCCCACGGGAAAACTGCTTACTTACCAATTTTGAGTAGTTTGATTTCCAGAATATTCCCACTTTTGCACTAAATTAAGTATTTTTCCTGTTGGTGTTAGTGATTGCACTATAAAATGTACCGCAATAACCTTGACCTGAGGTAAGGCCACACTCGCCCTACATAAATGTGTTCGCCTTTGGTCGGGCATGGGTTATATATGATATTAAAGCCCTATTCAGTGTCTTCTCACAAGGTTTGAGTACGCGACTCAACTTGTCCTCATTTATTTTTATTTAACAGAAATGTTGCGATCTCATTTGTTCCTTGCCATGCCCCGCCGTACTCTGATTTCGAATCAGGTGACCGTGAGCTTAAATGGCGCAATTAGCACAAGCCCTAGGCGGCCCCACAAGGAATCCCTACCGACAAATTTTGCATAACTCATTCATCTGTTGGTAGCACGTCTTTCAGCCAGTGACCTGACTCATTGTAGCATTCAAAGTTACGCACGCCAAATGCCGCATAGTGACCTCAAATGTTTACTTATGCGCTTTTTTCGTCGATGATACACACCTTACGCATTCCACCGCTGACTAGATCTTCGCGAGTGCAGTTCAAAAAATCGAATTTTTATCTTTCATTCGGAGAGGGGTTACGTCCCTTCCTACGAAAGGCCCCATGTTTTCGAAACATAGTGAAATATTACTTTCTTGAAGACAGTTTGTTTAGGAATATGTATTTTAATATAAATACCTAGCTTTAAAACATTATGGTTTAACAATAAACAATAAATGGGTGTATTTTCAGAATTCCTGGCTATCCGACTGCAGCACTTTGGAGTACATGGGTGGTGCTGGTAGCCTGTATGGCCGTGACGCATATCGTCCTCATAATTGCGCCCTATGTTTTAAAGGAGGAGATATGTAATTGTAGGCCCATGAGGGGAAACGTGAAATAACAGCGAATGACAAGTTTAAGTGTATGATTTGACTCGCTTATACGGCTTGTTGGTTGTGAACTCCGCTGACTTTGCCGCCAATGCCGATTGTGGGCACGTTTGAAGTTTAAAAGCCTTCGGTATGTCAATCCTCGCAACATTGAGAACTCAGCATCCCTGTTTGAGTACCTCTGCGTTTAAAAATTGTCATATCAGAAAAGGTGCCAAATGGATATAGTTGAGTCTTCGAAAGGTGGTTGATAGACCAAGCGCGCGTAAGAAGCACTTTACTTATGCAGGGCTACATAATGCGGCCAGGAATTGGCCACAAGTTTCACTTATTTTTACGATATAAGGGCAAATAATTTGTAGCTAAATATATTACTATCTTATTTCCTACAACGAACAGAGAATATTGACTAATCTGTTTGGTTAATATTTTACAAAAGACCCATGTGAACATAAGCACTCCTGGCCATTGCCATTACCTTTGTCCGGGTGCTTTTCCTCCCCAGAAGCGTACGTCCATCATCTGGTAGGTAGGGTCCATACGTTTCAAAATTTTTAAGTTTTGTCAGGTGTTTAATTAGGATGTTGCAGTCTATTGCCCAAGACCGCAAAACACTTCTCAGAGTCCCCTCCTGCTTTATCGCTGAGTGCCCAATAACGTTGCTTGTTGAGGGTTTTCTTTCTTCTGCGCCAACAAATAACTCCTAATACTACGTTTGTCTCACGATGGTGTGCTACAGTCGGATTCTTCAGATGAATAACTGCAAGAAGCGTCAAGATAGTCTGCGGTCTAGCCATTACCCTTGTTTCCTGCTCAATTTTACGTAAATCTGTAAGGTATCCGTGGAAAGCACGTCTTCTTTAAGTTATATTTGACAGTGGTTTATACATGTTGAAGTAAACGGCAAAAATAACAGATTTACCGTATTTGCAGGCACAGTAACGTGAGATCGCTTGCAGGTGTTATCACCAGATTGCCGCACGTCACAATGGCGCCACTGTGACACCTGCATGCACACATGGACGGCGGACACGCGTCGGCCGATGGCAGGAGCACGCAAAAAATCCATAAGCCAATCACCTGTCGCTTACGTCATTATCTTCGTGAACGCAAACTAAGCACCTGTAAAGCGCGCGTTTGCGTCTTACGCTCACGCGCGCAATGCTATTAGGGTACTCATGTTGGCTTAGGCAAGCGTCGTCTAATCCGCTAAACTTGCAGTTTTTACACGGCGGTGAGGTCATTTAGAAAGTCAGCATAAGGACACTTGTGCAACAGGAAAGTATAAGCGGCAGTCGGCAATCGGTGCAAAGAATTTAAGGCGACAAGAAATCCTATCGGACCTAACTGACTGGCATATCTACGAAGTATGTCCACACAGGTGCCTGCAAATTTGTTTTGGCGGATCAAGGTAGGAAAGCGCTGAAATATAATGCATGCAGAAAAAAAGCTATTTGTAGGCAGGACGTGGAATGAGAAAACAAGTCAGAAAGTAGTAAACAAATAATAAAAAATACCAAGGTCAACACCGTGGTATTGGATACATGCTGCACAACCGACATCGTTACCATTCCAAGATAGTAATATCTTCGGAAAATCGGTATTTACGTGTGAATTTCCGAAAAGGAAACCATTTTTCGTCGTCAGACTAAATACATTGCGTAGTCTGGGAACGTTACCATAATGGTTTAGAGAACAGCAGTACCATCAAGTCCAGAGGACATGCGCGGGCGTTACGGCAACGGGAATCCGCTGTGAGAAGGGGAGTTTGGATCTGTGGGCCACGCGTAAAGATGTACATAATAACAAGGCCAACTATGACCCGGATCCAGCCAAGGGAACAACGCGTATTAAAAAAGGAGGTGGCTGCTGCTGATATGTGATTTTGGAAAATTATTTTTTAAGAGGCTGTTAAAGAAGGGTGGGTGGCAGGACAGATGTTAGACGAAAAACACCGAAGGAATTTTACCGAAGAAATTGATTTTCCGGCTATACGTGGCCTCGTAGTTAAACTGCACTTCGATGCTGGAAACCCATGTTTCATTCTCTAAAGCAAAACTGAGTGTTGAGCACGTATTCCTACGCATATAACAATTTTTATGGGCACGCTCATGCAGTTAAGCGATATCGTGGTAAATTATCTGAATTCACGTATTTGCTAAAGTTCTGTGTTCACACGCATATGACCTAAGACTATGAATTTTTTCACCTTGCACAGGAAGGTCAGTCAGTAAGCGTCCGCGTAATTTCCTTATGAGCGAGTCGGTGATTGACGTCTTCTGCGGTAGAAGGGGGCAAAATTCACACAAAATGGTATCAGGTACAGAGCAGTGAACGTCGCAGAGCATAGCGCATTTTAGGCGGAAGGGGAAGAAAAATGCGATAAACCTTACGATTACTTATCACTATTTCGAAAGCTTTCCTAAGTATTCACAGGCCAGCCCAACAGTATAGTTAATGTGTTTGCAAAAACGAAGACTGCTTGTGGGAAGCACGCCCCAATTGACGGTGATGTGTACATCATGGTCTTGGTATCCCGGGGCCACATCTCCGAAAATACATAATATATTGCCGTACTCTGATAGAGTCACACATTCCGTAAGAATCATTTCACCTTTTGCTATATGAAATGCACGCACGGACGCCCCCAATTCAGTTATAGGGGATTCTGAGCTTCTGTCTTCGGCTCAAATCAGAATCTAGTATGTTGATGAGACATGTGTCATTGTTGAAAGGGACCAGCCAGGTGTCAGGTTCATACACGAAAAAGAACTGTGGCAGTATTTTTCCATTGGTTAACGAACTCGTTCAGCGAGATACTAAGGGAACATTCCAAAATGCAGTTTACCGCAAAACGTACAGGCGTATGTTATCCAACATTACGATAGTAACCACTATGTTGCTCACACACGGAGTACCGTAACTACCCAAATCAATCGAGCAAGGAGCCTGCTTCGAGCCTCCAACTTTACTAAGCCGAACTCAATGACCTGTCCAAACCGTTTCAGAATAGACCTTCTACGGCCTGTTCGCGTGTTGATGTAAACGATTACAGTAGTTTAAACACAAATAAAAGGAACTGGATTGCTCCGATCAGGCGCCTTATCCAAGAAAACAGCTTTTCCATCCTAAGGAGAGGATTCATTATTTGGACAGAAATAACTTTTCTGCAAGATCCGTTTGGGAGGCTGCAATGCTCTTTATTGTAGACAGATATAAGGGTCAGCTTTAACGCCTTTCAGCTAACACCAGCGGGCGGTTAGGGTGTGATACCTCTTTTCCAAAGTCGTTACGCACATATAAGAATCTGGACACCAAATTACATGGAACGAAAAATTTGACGCGATGTACACTAACCCCAAGGATGCATGCAAAATATGGCAGCCTATTTTGACTAGATGAAGCAAAAATACAGCCACAACCAACCTCACGACTAAATGCGGTCGACAACTAATTATCGACTGACCACATAATTACATGCAAGTTACAATCATGGATTATTATTCTGATCCCCTATATACCTTTATGTTAACCATCATTTTGAATTAACTGTTTAGTACAAGTATGTTTCGCCTGACGACGACCTGGTAATCCAGTGTCTAACATTTACTCAATTAACTATCGTTTCCCTAATAACTTCTTTTAATGAAATTACTTTTTTTGGGATGTGGGTCTGCCGGTTCATAATATATTCTGTCTGATCTAACTCTAATCACACCAATAGGACGGCATACATTCAAAATTTCATTTTAAAATATTATAAGGCAGCTAGAACGTGATTCGATTTTGAAACCTTTAAGTACGTTGACAATTTTGCAGCATATACAATAGTTGAGCAAGAAAATGCTTTGTAGGGACTTTTTAAAAACTTGAATTATCTCTCGCATTTGTCTCACAATGTATGTTCAGAAGCGGAATTTATACTTGGTAGATTAAGAAACACAGAGTAATTTGAACCCGACCAAACACCTCCCTTTTCATAAGAAATAGTTTGGTGGTTGACCATA
>UYRU01042342.1:18062-28386 GCA_900617775.1 Dibothriocephalus latus | reverse complement strand
AGTAATTTTCGCTCGGCGCACCTGGCTCATGGCCTATGCTGACAGCGTATCCTAATCTCCCAGGGTCTTACTGTTAGTTACCACCGTTCTGACGCCGCCCGCATGACGAGATCGGCATGTTGCAGTCAAATATGTAGCAGGTGGTAGTCGAAGCTTCTCTTCCTACCTTAGTCACTGGGCGCACTGTATTTGGTAGTAAGTTTGACAAGAGCTTACGAATGGTGCACAGTACGACGGGGAGGGGTCTGAAGGGGATCCTGGTACATATTTCCATCGATGAGCCGAAGCTTGGCTTTTTCCCCTCAAGTAGTACCGATGTTCACCTAAAGCATGCGGCGGCGCTAGAAGTACGGTCTTTAGCGGCGCATACGCAGAAGCTTGAAACAGTAATCCTCTAGACTGACGGCCATACTACAGTGCCTTCTCCTGAACTCTGCTTTAGGGCATCCTGCCTCAGGGCGGCATTCAGCATTCGAAAGTGTGGTTGGGGTGCCTGCAACAGCCACAACATGGATGGTATACGCAAACGGAAATTTTACTCAACGATGACTCTTCCGCCCACGCCAGCCCCCACAGTCATCTCCAGGGCTCCTTACAGTTGGAGCACCCTGGGTAGATAAGGCGCAAAAGAGAGCTCAAGCAGAAGCGTCTTTTTTAAACTGCAAATCATTTTCAAGATGCCAAGGTCTCCCATGGCTAACTGGAGGTAATTAGTTGCCGATAAAAAAGTACAAATGTGCTGTCCTACCTTTCGCAGCTTGATTAACGTTTTATGGTATAGGGTTAGAGCACTGCGGGAAATGCAGTTCTTCTTGCCAAGAGAGGAATAAAAAGTAAGGATAAAACTAACTGATCTGTTCCTTGGTAGATGAACTGGTAACAGTAAAGTTGGCCAGCGACGCTAGATATCTGTTGCCCTAGGATTCTGTCCTCCGGGATTGGTAGTAATAGGTGTTTTATGATCGAGTGGAATGGTTACTTAAAAAAACCTAATGTATGGTGCTCATGAAATGAGCAATTCAACTATTGGGAAACAAGAACTTCCCGAAGTACCTGCGAACTGGGCACACGTCTATATCGACTGAATATCAAAGTTGAGATATAAAATTGAAAGCATGAAATACTGGCCTTTTCCTCATTATTTTGAAACTCACAGTTGCTTCTTACGCATTTGAATTGATAAAACAAATAATAAACTGGAAATCTAAACGCAGGTATAACGTATAATGCTTAAAGTAACCACAGCAAGTCAATAGTTTTCATGTTGAAAGATGGGGTAGTAGCCATAGCTACGCCTACGAACATGCATGTGGGATTGATTTAATTTGCCTAACGTTGTTACTGATTAGTTATTAGATTTGGATTAAGGATATAATTCTTTCTAACGTCTTAATTCCTCCTCATCGGAACTTATGAAATGTTTTAGTCATACGAATAGCAATGGTTCTCAGGGTGCGTAAAATTGAGTGAGCTAATTACCACAACAACCAGAGACGTTGCACAGCATACTTGACCCACTTCGTGATGTCGAAGTATTGCCATCAGTTAGCACAAGCTGGAAAAACAAAGGAATACCTTTAAGTTGAATAATTTTCCTCGTATATAATTCTGTATTTGGCTTGTCTGTTGGGCAGTGGCGATGGAATTTCAGTGTTTACCCTAATGACACTGACCGAAACCTCTGGTGATGCACTCAGTACTGAGCATAAGTAACCTGCAACTGTGAATCTTAAGCAGATCGGGGAGCAAGGATGTAGTTAGTCATACCGTATGCTGTAGTGCACACTCAGTTTATGAGTGTGACATACAGACACGCATAATACGAAGGAAGTCAGCGTCACCCAGTTGATCTCCAGATAACTGGCATAGGCCGTGTTTCACCATTTACAATGGAAAGTTGGTTTTATGACGAGAAAAAAAAATTACATTACGCACAGAGTCTGCGTCACCTAGTTGATCTGCGCATCCCTATCGGATCCATCAGCGTGCTCCTTATCATCGTTATCATCTTTATTGCCTTTGCGCTTATTTCAATTATCCTGGACATTAGGACTCGTGACTACGGACTCAGGGTCGCTAAAGTATGAATTTTAATTGGTAAATCTGTCACCAGTCAGCTTTAAAAGTTTATTTAAGACAAAACAGTTAGAGTTTCGTACGAAATTTATTGGATGGCGATTTCCTACATGAGGTGAACTCCTGGCAGTATCCAAGTTTTCTTGTGCTTCAGTGATTCGGCAGATTTGAATAATTCGATTGACCTCGTTTTTAAAAATTCGCGATCTTGGTGGAAGACGACCCCACACAACAGGGAACGCTTTTGCACAACCGACGCTCTAACAGTGAACTACGAGGCTTACCGTGTGCCGTGAATTCAATCACACTAGGGTTGATTTGTTTGCCGAGCTTTACTGCACGTACGGAATCTACCAATATAGACGTAGTAAGCTGGCTGCCAGAGAGGATTTCCCAAGTACTAATATATGATCCACCGGATGAAATACTAGGCTAGCCCTAATTGCTAGGTGTTTGGCAGATTTCAATAATTCGATTGACCCAATTGTGAAAAATTCACGGTTTCGGTGTAAGTCAAACCCACGTAGCAGGGAAGACTTTTGCGCAGCCAGCGCTCTACCATTGATCTCCGAGCCTCTTAATTTTAATAGGTATCCTACGGTACATAGGTATGGGTATAGGTATAGGTAGTAGGTATGCTACTATAGTAAAGTGTTGCTTTCCGCGTGCTTGATCATCCACATAAAAAAATGTTAGTCATGTTTTCTCTGAATTCTCGTACTTTTTAAAATGAAATATTTTTGATTTGATTTAAATCCGGCAAAAAAACGGAAAATGAAAGAAAATATAACTCCAGAACACTATACCTAGTATAGCCGACTGAAGACGTTGATAATGTCCAACGGTATCCTGTAACAGCATTCAGTGCACTGTGTTGCAAATTGGCTTTTACTGGAAAACTTTGTTCGTCAAAACGTGCGCGAACATTTACTATAAATAGCAGGACCACATCACATCTAGGAGAGCATTTGATGGAGGGGAGACAAAACGCAAGTGCGAAAGGTCATCATTTTCTTCCGAACTTCACGCCTCCCATCGTAGCATTGCAAATAACTATTCGTGTCACGGCGCACTCCAGGTCCGATGTCCTGGTGGTTTCCTGCCAATGTCCGACTTAATTAGAATGCGTTGATAACATATCTGTTAACTCAAACCTCGTACAATTTGCGTTGTTACGGCATTTTCTTCAAAACAGGTAAGACACAGATGAATTTGCTTTCGTTGGTGTGATAGGCAGTCTGTTATTTCGCCAACTACTGAACATAAAAAGTTTCCTTTCAAGAGATGAGTTCACCTCCTCCAAATAATCCCTCTGAATTCGGCCAGCCCTCTTGTGATCTCCCTATATATATCAAGTTCGACGCCTGCATGACTCAGTGTTTACATTCGAGTGAATTGAAAATAGCTGCATTGAAACACTTTCAATCTAAACGGTACCACTGGTATGTGAGAATGGAGAAAGTTGCCATTCTAAACAGAGAAGGGCAATTTTAAATCAATATTACTGAAGTAAGTATTGACACACAACTGGATATGGAATGCGATCTATAATTTTCATAGTAAACTCCAGACTATGTTTATGAGGTTTTTATTTGAAATGATTTACTCGAAGTTAGGATATTCAATTCTAAGGGGTATCTTACCAATAGCACACGGCCAAGACCAGGGGCTGCATTGCTGGAACGAACTTTACGTACCCAACCCATGACCAATGTTCACAGCCTATCCTAATTTCCCAATAGTTAGTAACCATTGTTCTCACGCCGCCCGCATGACGAGATCGGCGTGCTGCCGTCATACGTGTAGCAGGTGGTAGAGGAACACATTAGCTTACTTTAGTCATTGGGCACATGTTATATGCTATTAGGCTTGACAGTAGCTTGCGACTGATGCACTGTATGATGCAAAGGGGGTTGAAGACGATCCTGATACATATTACCACCGATGACCTAACGCTAACTTTTTCAACTTTAGTAGTAGCGATATGCACCAAAAGCATGCAGCGGCGCTACAAGTAGGGTCTTGAACGGCGGCTAAGCGGAAAGTTGACACATTGTTCCTCCAGACTGACGGCTGCACTACTGTATGTCCTTCTGAACCAGGCTTTAAGGCATCCTGCATCAGGGCGGTACTGGACGTCAGAAAGTCTGGTTTGCGTGTCTGCAAACGTCAAACGTGGGCAGTATGTGAAGACGAAAGTATTGCTTAGCGATGACTCTTCTGCAAACGCAAATGCCCCAGTCATCTTCATCGGGACTTGCATTTGGAGCGCTGTGGATGAATAAGGAGGAAGAATGAGCTCGATAGATGCTGCAGAAGCTTTTTTCCCGAAAATACAACTTACGTGCAAGCTGTCTATTTCTGCGTTGGCTGACTGGAGGTTTTTGTTTGCGAATACAAAAGTGCAAAAAGTGTTATCATGCAATCGCCAACTTGATTGACGTTTAGCGTTATATGCTAAGAGCACTGCGGAAAATACACTTCTCCTTTCCGAAAGAAAATTAAAAGTAAGGATAAAACTAACTGACTGGCTTCCCGGTAGATTAACTATAATGGCCGTAATCACGGGCAAGTGCTGCTATTAAATTTAAAAGCGGAAAGTGCTTATACTCGCTGCAATTTTAGAGACGCGAATAGCTTGGGTCTCTGCTTGTTTTAGGCTCTAAATAGATTTAAAAAATGCCCATAACAATCCCACAGTTTAGTGATTTCTGTGCTCTGGAGAACCATTTAGCGGAGACTATTTCTTCTCATTTATATGCTAAATTTTAAACTTTTAGAGGTATGAAGTCGTAGGCAGGGCCCTAATGGACTTCGCGAATGCAACTACTGACCCTTTTCGCTGACATACAATTGTAAAATTGACTGTAACTGTAAGTAAATAACGGTTATTAATCGTTTTTATGAGGGATTGGGCAGCTTGGCAAGATAGAATTAAAACGTAAACAAATTAGTGACATGTCAATGCGTGCAGGCTCCGGTATTTTCTTGATGAATTGACAGACAGACAGATTTATACAATGTTACCGAACAATCACTTCAAATTGAATGTATATCATCATAGGCGACGGAAAGTGCAGTATTTAAAGTTTGCGAATTCTTATGTCACTATATATTGCTTACGCATAGGTATAATATTAACATGTTTTCGCTGTAATCTGAAATCACTCAGGTAAACAATTTTTCACATCCTCCAGAAGCCTACCCAATTGGTAGAACAACATTCCGTATGTTTATTGGGGTGTAAAATTTCACCCCCTAGATAGTTACAATCTCTAACTCTTAATTGTCTTAATACGCTATGACTATACAAAATTTAAATAGCAGTCGAAAATTTTTATCTTGTCATTAATTTTTTTAATATTTTCTGGTCATGGCCATTTTCCTTTTATTCCAGTAAAACACTATTTCAATTAATATCGTCAATCAGGGGAAATAGCTGAAGAATAGGAAAACCGACTGATATAATCTGTAATAGGTAAAAGGGTATTCTTCAGGGAGAAACGACACTGGAAAAGTGGAAAGGCATTGTATCGCGCATGGCGACTTAAAAACACGAAGCACGCACAAGTCACATGCTTTTAAATTCGAAAGTGAAACCATAACGAAATTATTCCCCGTCAGGCGCTATTATCGCAAAGTGGTCATTTTGTAGTACAATGATTGCTTTCAGCATGCTCCAGATGCCGACTGGGCCACGCCTGTGTTGATTGGATTATTAAAAACTTATATATCAACGCTTACTTGTAATTTTTAACGTCTTAATGCATCTCTCATCGTGACTGCTTATGGTCATACGGATAGCAATGACTATCAGCTTGCATAAAACAGAAGGAATTCGTTACTTTCCAGTCCTCTTGGCTACCGAAAAAGCAAAACAACCGGAGAATTTGCATACAGTAATTAGCCATTTCGTGCTGTTAAATGCGCTTCATGCACATTACTTTCAGTTAATGCAGGCTAGAGAAGAGTAAACGAAAACCCTTTATTTAACTTATTTTCCGTTTAAGTAGTTCTGTTTTTGGGTTATTTTTTGGGGCAGTAAAGACGGAATTTACGGGTCAAATAAACTTACAAAGAGTATTTACACTAATGACATGGAGTGAACCTACTGAACATAATTGTGCATCTTAAGCAGACCGAGTTGCAAGGACGTGGTTAATCAAACCATATGTCGTAATGCAAATTCAGCTTATGAGGGTAACATAAAGACACACAGAATACGAAGGGAGTCTGCGTCACCCAGTTGATCTGCACGTCACTGGCAGAGTTCAGATTTCACCATTCACACTAGGAACTTGGCTTTATGGTGAGGAAGTAAGTGGCCCCAGGCACAGTGTCTGCGTCACGCAGTTTTATCTGCACATCACTGTCAGGGCAATCCACGTGCTAATTTTCCTCGTCATCGTTTTTATTGCTCTTGCGCTTATTTCGATTTTCCTTGACCTGACGATTGGCTTCTGCGGAATCAGAATCTCCGAAGTGTGAAACACAATTGGTAAATCAGCCTCCAGTCATAACGCAATGGCCTAACAACTTAATTGAGATAAAGCAATTAGAGATGTCTACAACGTTTTATTGCATAGGCATTTTACACTTGGCAAAATCCCTATGTGTATACGAAGTTTGTGCACATATAAATATACCAGTTGTCTGGGTGAAAAGTAACTTCTTCGAAATAGACCTCTCAGAAGGTATGGAGAAAAACGACATCGGCGTTTTGATAGGAACAGTTATCTCCCTGATCCTCCTCATTTGCGGAGTCTCTATTCATAGGTGGCCATGTGGTCTTGTGAAGGTTGGTGTGTTCAGCGGCTGCCTCATAAACCACGATGATAAATACCTGGTCATCGGCATCCTCCTTATCATTGCCATCATTCTGATTGCCTTTGAGCTTATTGCTGTCATCCTTGATCTGACAATTGGCGACGCCTGGACGGGAATTACAGCACTCGTATGTGCCTGTATTGGAGCTGTGCTAGCTCTAGCCGCCATGCTTTACTACTACATTGAGATTAATTCGTCGATTTCGCCTATTCTGTCGACTATCGGCATGGCTTTTGCTGTGGCCGTAGCCATATTTATGGTGATGCAGAAAATATCCTGTTAAACATGTATTTTTATGTACTCTTTATGTTACGAATAAATGTTTTGCTATTTTGGAAATAAAAAAAACAACATTGCCCGATCAGACCAGTCTGCAGGTTGCTTTGCTTTGAATCACGTGGTCTTATGGGCGGTTAGGCCAAAGGGGAAGGCTAGAAAAAGAAGCGAGCTATTTCCATCGTAGGAGTTTAGTTTTTGTCCTCGATTGCAGTCGGCTTTCGTGTATCGCGGTTGTGAGCCACAGACTCCATAAAAATGGCGCCATCCTGAGGTGTGGGCCTAATAGTTTGCATAAGCCTGACGTAATTTTGCAACGTTAGCTCTGAAGGTATAACATTGGCTATCGAAACGCCTTGATCATTTCAAAACCAAAATACTGTCAATAAGTTGCTTGCGCGACATTTTGTATCTCTAGTTCTGCTAATATATTAAGAGGATGCCCTCCACGGGCCTAATCCTTCAATTACACACCGGCAGTCATGTTTTCTATGGACCCTCGTACTCTTTGAAATGACCTAACCTAAGATCTAAATCAGGTGGAATAAAATATAAATCGATGGAAATATGGTATGCGTAGGCGACTGAAGTCGCAGGATGAGGTCCAACAGTATCCTGAAACGGCGTCCAGTGGACCGCATAGCAACTGCCGTTTCGCTGGGTAACTTTGCGCAATACAATTTACGCGGATGTTTGGGATGACTCGTACCCCGTCCATTTATCAGGACTACATCACATACAGCAGAGGATTCATATCAGATCGGATGATGGGCAGGCAAAACTAAAGTGCGAACAGTCCTCATCCTCTTCCGAACTTCAGACCTCTCATCGTAGCGTCCCATATAATTAGTCATGTCACGACTCACTCCAGCCCTGCCATTCTCGCGTTTTACTGTCAGTGTTTAGCCCAATTAGGATGTTTTGATCCTACGCCTGATACTTCAAACCCCGAAATCACATCCGCTTCGACCAAATTTTCGCCAACACAGGCAAAAACCAAAATAATTTGATTTCTTTGGTCTGATAAACTCTAACGGCATTTCGTCCTCTCAAGTGCTGTTATAAAAAACGTCATTAGACGGTAATAGGAAGAAAGCTTTAGCATCTTATGAATCCTTAATGGACCGCGTCTGTGCTGAATGCTTGGCTGACACATTTATTCATCAAGGTTTTTCTAAAAAAGCAAATTTTAATGCCTTAATTCATTTTTAATGTTGACTGTCACAATTTTTTTGATCACACGCATAGCAACGGCTATAAGCCTGCGTGCCGCAGAGGGAGCTGATTACAACAACAGTCAGAGACGTTGCGCAGGCTTCTTGGCCTACTTCCTGCTACTTAATGTGTTTTCCTCTAATCACACCTATTGTCTTTAGTTAGTGCAGCCTAGAAAATACGAATGAATACCTTTTAATTGAATCCCTTTCCTCAGACGTGGTTCTGTTTTTGGATTGTTTTTTTTGGGCAGGTGCGACGGAAGTGACGTTCAACTAAACTTATAAAGAATGGTTATACTAAGAAGAAAACGACTCGATCGCTGGGACAATACTTTTATTCGCCCGAAGTTTCGATATCCATCTTGGATTCATCATCAGAGACATTAGCAGAAAACGGTAGCAGAAACCCGTGTGAAAAATTTATTTTCAAGAAGTCATATTGACTCCTTCCAAATACATTCTCTGAATTTGAGCAGTCATTTTTTGACTTTTCTGTGCATACCAAATTCGATGCCTACATGACTCAGCATGCTCGTTCAGCTTAAATGAAAACATTGGTATGAAAAGCCAATCTGAAGTGCACGTCATCATTGCTATGAGTAAATGGCGGAAATTGGCAGACTGGCAGGGATTCATCGTAGAGCCGCGATAATGGTAGTTTTCCATTCCTGTGGCAGTTAACTTTCGTAAATTGACTTTTAGAATATCACCAGTCCACACAATAGCTTGCTCAATTCTATTTTTTTATGGTTAAATACCCACCGAAAAAAGCAAATGAAAACCGAGGCTTTTATTTGGTCATCTGTTTACAGTCGTGCCCATAGGGACTGCAGAGTTGGAATGCGGTCGTGCTTTCTTTGCGTATTGTCCATGTAAACAAAAAAAGATTTTGAGATGCTCCAAATTTTTTTTGCAGTATAATAATCTAGTATTTCATGCGGAATCGATTTGCCTCCGAATCCGTTTGTGTACCTAAAAGTGTTCTTTTTTCTCAATGCGTTCTGTACCTTAAAGTATATGACTATAACAATGGTTTAAGTGAATAGGTTAAACACCTGCCATCAGGATCTTTAGGTCCGGTTCCTTGTGGAAAGGAAAACAAGTGGGAGGCTAGGATGGAAGGAATAGTTTATTCTCTACGGAGGAAGTTGAGAATAGGTTGGAGGCGCTTGACACTCGGGCAGTCTTGCATATGATCTTTCATCTCATTGGTGGCGACCAGCGCTGAAAATATAAGCAGTCTGCCACAGGAAAGGTAATCTCGTCGTTTTTATTACTTCGTTCCTTATTTAAAGCCGTTTTTCCCTCTTCTGTCCCTCTCTTCATTTCGGTTTTCAATACTTTCATTTTGTGCTTTTCTACTGGTTTGCAATCCGAATGAAATAAACTTCTTTATAGGAGTTGCAGAGAACCATTTTCCGTTCTATGAGTTCTGGTCCTTAACTTCCCTTTCGAGGATACTCGTAAAATGCCTTGGCGATGACTGCTCACTGGAAATATCCGCCTTTCCTATACAGAAGGTTTTATGCACATTAGTACATTCTCCATCCGGAGGAACGGCAGTCAAACATACTCCGCACAGACT
The DNA here is from genome assembly GCA_900617775.1 of Dibothriocephalus latus. Classification (NCBI taxonomy): domain Eukaryota; kingdom Metazoa; phylum Platyhelminthes; class Cestoda; order Diphyllobothriidea; family Diphyllobothriidae; genus Dibothriocephalus; species Dibothriocephalus latus. Next base: position 18,405 of record UYRU01042342.1, on the reverse strand, counting down.
AGTGTCATGTTCGACCGTTTTCTTTGCAATCCAGGGAATGGATTCAGGAACCGCCTTTATCATCATTTTTGGTTCTCGGTTATCACGTCGATTTGGTGACCTGGCGCTTTCGTTCGTTGAGAAACACCACTTCCTACGGTCAGTAGCGAACCCATTTTAAGAACATTGTTGATTTTTCCTGCAGGAAAAAGAGGGTCCTGTGGAGTACTCGGTCTTGCCAAAGTTGAGGCTTCCGCAACCCTGACTTCAGTTTCATTTTGCGCTGGCATTCGCTTGCCGAGTGGGTCTGACTCTTTCGGAACCATGCGACCTTTCAGTGTGGTATTCCGTGCCGTCTTCTTAT
>UYRU01042329.1:12919-26642 GCA_900617775.1 Dibothriocephalus latus | reverse complement strand
TGAACGTTTTACTTTCAGGCATAACCCCATCACATGACAATCGTTCCTTAAATGAAGACCTTCAGCTTTGCGGCATTGCTGTCTCTGGTTGATAAATTCAAAATCAGACAGACTGACGCTCCTGTCACGGTTTTTGTTATCCCACTTGTCTGTCTTTTCCCTGCTACATATGGGAAAAGATCATTTCGTCACGTGTTTTACGCATTCCGCTTCATCCCCTGTACGCAGTAATTGACAGAGCTCTCAAAAAATGTACTTATTTCAAATTATAGCCTACCGCTGCAAGATTTAATTGCTTATCTCATGCTCAAAAACATTATCTTTGATGTCATCGTCCCAGTACGGTCTGGAGCGATTTCTTCCGTCACGTGCTGATCTATATAGACAGCCTTTGGGTATATGAAAACAAAACCACGTATGCCTTTTTGTAAGCGACCTCAGGAGATTGCTGCCCAAGCATTCCCCTATAACTATAGTGTCTTCAATAAGGTGGCGAGAATAAAGCACGAAGTTGTTTTTAAGGTCCGAATACTAGTACGTTGGACGTAGGTCGATCGCACCACGGCGGATGATCTTTCAGTTGTGTCCTGAGGCGCAGTCAAGAGCCTTATCAGCAACCAAAAATAGCATTACCGAAAAAATATAACGGAGACTGAAATGGTAATTTCTGGCTGGTGATGGTTAATAAGTTAGAAATGGCCATTTTGGCTCCAGTGACTTTGTCAGTTATGTTTTTCTGCATATATATGCACACATACAAGGAAGCGCCTCAGTTTCACAGCTGTGGTTAGGATCTTCTTTGATTTCAGTCTGTCCACCCACCAGCTTGGTACTGACAATAATGAACAGCCTGTCATAGGAAACAAACCACATATAATACACATTTATGTTGCTAAAGGTTAAACAGGGCAAGCACAGACAGCTCCTTATCCTTGGAAGATAGAATACGTTTTCCGAGGGAATTCAATAACATCCATGTGAATCAAATTATTTAAACTTCCCCGCAAGCTGGAAGTCCATTATATCAGCAGCAATTCTCACTAAACATGACAGTTTTTTTATTAGAAAAATATTTGTGTAGGTCTCAAGAATTTTGGCTTAATTTCCACTACTACATGATGAACTTAAATATTCAGCAGTCTAAAAACTGGCAGCAAATAATCATTCTCCCGCAGAAAAGGGAATTTAACGGCAATTGTGACCTAAGCAGTTAATGGGAAGATGCTGTCAATTGTAGAAGAGAAATTTTTCCACATAGCCTAAACATACATGTATGTTCCTTGTGATAAAGTACAGAAGCAACTTACAGAGACGAAGCAATGTTCCCGTCGGTAACATCGACACAGTTTTTAGTATATTTGTTTACTCCTAGGGTCACTAACACAATAACAAAACCAGAGCAGAGTGGCAATAATATCAATGGCGATTTTAAGAAAACTGTTTCGCAATGCCCCGCAACAACTCACTCCAATGTGTGTTATGTTAACTCTCTTCAACTTTATATTGACTGTAAAATCGATTTGGTTACCTTGTACTAATCAAGTCCTCATATGCATTTTTTGCTTGCAGCCCTTCAAATACACAATATAGATTCAAGGTGAGGTATAGAAAGTAACAGCCTTATAAGTTTATTACTCAATTTTATGGCACAAAACTTGGCAGACTTGAAAAATATAATTTTTTAAACTTGTTTTAAACTTTTTTTGTTTTTCCAAAAGGAATGTGCGGACTCATAATTGCACTAATCTCAAGATCATGAAGGCAACAACAAATTTGTTTATTTTTTGAACATATATAATCAAAAAGTTTCCGCTTTTTATTTCTGTTCTTTTAAAATATAACAAGGAACAACAAGGAGTTTTCTTTCCACGGAGTGCAATAGCGTAGGAAATTCCTTTGGTATCAACAAACGTAGGATGTAGTCCCCATTCCACCAATTTTGCCCCCAGTATACTGATCTGAACCGAAACCTTTTCTAGTAAACAGCATCTTGCACTTCAAGTCAACTCAATGAACAAAATAATCAACCACAAATATGTGTTAAATCACCCACTCAAATTCTGCTCTTCACGTTTTATCAAATATCCAACCTACTGTATGTCAGCATAATTGGTAATTTGACAAGAAACGAGGAATTGTTATTTCGTTCACGTCATTACCGTAGATAGGCTATAAACAGCCCAGTTACGTGAAAACCAGATTACTCTTATTTCGCTAGATGACGACGGAGGATTAATTTGACATCTAGACTGTCTCTGCCTGTGCCTGTATCTGCAAAGCGCTTGTCATGAAGATATAAATCAATGAAAATCCCAAGAAAATAGGTGGTAATTTGAATCTCACTGAGATCAATAACTAAAGACTGACTCTTATCTTAACCCTGACCTTCACGCGATCGACCGCCGATTCAGTCCATCGTGAACGATTAAGGTAAAGGTGTGGGTAGAGAAGTGTTATAAAGGTAAATTGAACTCGACGCATAAGGGGAATCTGCTTATGAGAATCGCTTTTGCAGGATTCCATATGGACATATATCTAATAATGTTCCTAGAATCAACGTCCTTAACAAAACTCAACTGATTACTTTTCAATTATTTTATTTTCCAAAGATGATATTTCACTCTACGATTACTATTAATTTCAGCACCGATAGGCTTATTTCAAGTTCGTACACGATTTTCAATTTGAATTTAATTTTCATGTCTGCCAAGGCAATCTGAAAATTGATATCGGAAAAGCCCGCTGGGCCAGGTTTTCCTGGAAATCAATAGCTGTGTAAATTGCAACTTTAAGGTTATTTCAATGTAAAACCAAACAAAAGTGTAAAATATTGTTGGTACTTAAGAGGTCCCTTATCTTCGTTCGACCACTTTAGTTGATGTTCCTATTTTCAAAAAAGGCCTTTGCTTAGATCTCTATTGTGGCTGTGATCGTGTGCTTTTCAGCAAGATGCAAATTAGTGTTTTTAGAATAAAAGAGGCTTTAGCTTCTAGAGGGTAGCCAAACGAAGTTTAACTCATTCCACTATTGGGCATCCGTCTCTAATATTTATAGAAGTTTACCGGCCAACTGTGCGTACAAGAGTACCGTCGGAAACACAAGATTAACCCTCCTTCAAATCGTTTCACGCTACAAATTTTTCAAACAGCGGTCTTTTATTTTCGAGGCTAATTGTTTACTAATCTCGAAGAAAGAGGGCTACTGCTCGAAAAAAAAACGAAACTTCCCATACTTTCGTAAGTGTCTGCTCATAAACGCCTCAAGGCATGTGACCCTGCCCGTACTTTTCTCCGTGTGACCTCTTGTGAAAAAGCACTTAAGTCCTCTCCACTCTGGGTTACTGCGTTTTCAGCCATACAAAGAAAATCATTCGAGCACAGATGTTTGCGTGTGGTCTAAAAAAACCGTAATACCATATCGGGTATTCAGTTGTCTGTTATATCTTATATTAGACTTTCTTTTAAAGTCCACTCATCCGGCAGACAGAATACTGTTGTATCCTTTGTTGTATATGTTGTTTTATCTACGCAGTGTTTGCTACCAAACGGGAGTTTTTTCCCTATTTATTTTGTTTTTCCTTTAAATGAACAGTTTTGGACAATTCAAAGCTACTTTGAACATATTTCTGCATTCGCAGAGCTATCCACTGTCAAGTCATTGAACCGATCTGATGAAATATTAACAGCAGATAAAAATGCATCGTCGAAAATAGAAAAGATGACTTGAAATGTTTTTTAAGCTCTGTTACCATGCGACACAATTCCAGACACTCCAAAACAGACACTCCAAGCTATCTACTGTTTAATTTACTTCTTTTCGACCGCATAAAGAAGCCGCAGTGAATAAAATTTACTACTTAAATTGCATGCATGTTTTCTACGGTGCTTCCATGCCTTTCTAAATTTAAATATATTTTATAAAAAGTGTGCTTTAAAATATCTCTTCCGGTACTTAGTTGATGGAAAATCGCGTCGCTGTCCAGACTCGTGCTTGAATCAATATTATCTTCCGGTCAAAAAAATCCAATTGTGAGATTTTAAAACTATAAAACGTCCACTGCACTGCATCCTCTCTACTCGTTAAGTAATGCTTTTCATGAACTATATGGTATAATTCATTTCCATTGTAAAATTCTGTGAGCTTTGTATGTTAACTCCTTAATGCTGTAATGACATGTCTGATATTCCTCTCACGAAGAACATCGACGGCGTGGAGTGACAACCCTTAAGGTAATTGCAATGCCCCTCATTAAGTGGACGGCATATTCCTCATCCATTGAAAATTTCTGAAAATGTATAGTATCTTATTAATGGGATAAATGAGTGTACGCTAGTTCGTACGTGAGAAGCATACAGCTTGTCGAACAAACACGCTACACGCAAATGCAACGGCAGCGGTAACTCGGGTTCAAACTTAGTTAGGAATTGCTAAACTATTTTAAAGCTGAAAGAAAACCATTCTTCATGCATAAATTTGAAAAAGATGCAATGTTCTGCTAAATAATTACAAGAGAAAATATGTTTTTGAATCTTTTTTTCTCTTGTGAGTCGTGAGATACTTATATCACGGTAAACAAGTGGAATGACCAGCCTAACCCACATTCTTTCCTGACAGTTAATGCGGCCAGAGCGATTTGCCATTCGGGGAACGCACAGGCGAACGCGTCGCCTAACGTCAGCGCCAGGAAGCCAGATGGCCGAGTCATCATCATGCCCAAAAAAACCACAGGTCACGACTCGCACGCCGGTCATCAGGCAATAAGCGCACAAGCGGGCAACGATCTTCAATAGGAGGGAACCGTTAACTGTCATAAGTATGGAGTAGCTTAGCGACTGTGTCCTATAAATACTGCAACTTTCTGTGTATTAATTTTCCGTTTCTGCTGTTATTCTTAGAGATGGATTCGCGACAGATTTCCAAAAGTCAGGTGAATAAAATTCTTGTCCTCGCGATCACATCTGCTACTTCTTAAAATGTATATTTTAATTTTTCCAGTACCCTTAAATTAGGGAAAAAACGTCATAATACTTAAGAAGTCACTTATTCGAGTGAGGTCTTTGCAGGACGCCGAACCGATTTGCATTCAAAAGCTGGTATTTTGACGTGTCCGGCAATAAAATAAAATTTGCAATTCCACTAAGTGATTTTTTCGTAATCCAAAACGCACTTCAGTATTATGATTAAAATTTCGTTAGATTAGTAAGTGACTATTTTCTTGGCTCTGTCCTTTCGCTCAGTCATTGGATGTTCGATAGCATTTTGCTTGACTTAAAGCGGTATTTCGCAGATTATCATATGCGTCCCCGCTTTCAGTCCTTCACAAGTAAGTGGAGAATTAAAGGCGAATCATGGTTACAAATAATGTTACGATAAACGTAAAAATGAAGCGATCCGTATAGTAGAGAGCGTATTTGGTCACCGGTCATCTTTACTGCACATTATACTCGTTCTCTCTATCCCGTGACGTTTTGGCAAAGGATCATGGATTTTAGGCGTCTCCGTCTCGCTCAAAGACAAAATTGTTGTCTGTTAAGCCCACCAAGGGAACTTTCGTCAATGTGTGGCAAGTCATGACAAGAATTGACTGTAGTTCCGGCGTCGGAAGTACCCTTGTAGTCTATCTCATGCTGAGCTCTGAATGATCAAAGAGAAGAGTTTCGGCTCTGGGACTTTCAGTTCGGGAATTAATCCGGTCATATTTTTCTACAGTTTAAAAAGTTTGACCCTTATCTGCTAAGACTTAATTGATGGGAAATATAATTCAAACTCTTGGCCGCCGTCGTTCAACCGACAAAACCGTCGTTAAAATGGCCGCCACGATAGCCAAATATTGATTTTAAAAATTTAATCGCAATATTTCTTCATATTTATTAAAATATGGATGCCCCCGCCCACTTTTACATGAAATAAACATAAATTATTCCGAAAGAAAAAGGTAGGGTCAGGAAGGTTGGCTAACAATGGGAGACGAAAGTACTCTGCCAAGAAATGAGTGTAGTGAATCAAAGGTTGAACGATCCGCTTAGGAGAACTACCTGACAGATACAAACAGCATCTCAGACAAAACGTATTCCATTGTTGTTTTCATAGATAGGCAAAAAAATGTTCACCGGGGACAATTTTCCATTATCTGCAATGACATTTTATGAAATGCTGTTTTTCAGTCTCACTAAAGCAACACTTACTATTTGATTACATAGAGAAAAATGCTGACCATTATTACATGAGAGTCAACAAATTCTGTATGTATGTGCAAAGGGTCGTCCTGCTTACGCAAAATTGGACTGTAAAAGCCTGATTCAGTTGCCGAAGGTCACCATAGTAGGTCAGCGTGCTAAAGTACCTGGCCGCTAGGCGGTCGGGTGTCATTGCAATCGTAAGGTTTATGTTTATATGTGAGCAACTCGCTGTCTGCCCTACTGCTACAGAATATTTGTCAACACATGCTTCCATAAAATTTGATTTGCTGTCCCCCGTCCATGCGAGTACAGGTACAGCACTGCAAAAGCGGTTGATTGAAATTGCAGAAAATTTGAATAGCAGAGTGATCTACCCAAGTGGGCCCACGATTGCGACATAAGCACCACTAGTCACGATGCCAAGAGTCCGTCGACAGACAAAAGGCAATACGATGATGATAGGCCAGGCATTTGGGGCATTTTTAATAAAAGTACAATTAGCGAAACAGTGTGGCATTCCCACTTCCTGCCAGTCTGGTCAGTCTTTCTGTGCTAAAGATGCATCTAGCTTCCACCCCTTATGCGCGGACCACAAAAATTGCAGCTGTATTCACTAAGCGTATTTCTATCAATACCCCTTGAAGAGAAATCGCCTTTTCTAAATTTTGAAGATGAGGGGGAATTTTGCCACGAAATAATTTTGCCTGAAAACGATACTACTTTAGGGATTTGTAAGAACAGGCGAGGAAAATAACCTAGATCCGCTTCGGTTCTTTTGGTGTGTTATGGTAATTTTTGCTACTATAGCTAGAGCGAATTTGTATCTGGTCTATTCAACGTCCACTTCATGTATACGCCCTATGAGCTCTTTAACCCATGCATTAATGCCTTAAGTAGGAGGACTATGGAATTAATAGTTGGATGAGTGCACTATGTGACCACGGTTATTGACTTATCAATTTCAGATGAAGTCAAGAGGACTGAAACTCTTTAACTGTCTCGGGCGTTAACCTTTGGTCAAATATTGATAACAGAGAGGCAGAGAGCGATTGTTGTAAAATAGTATACGGGTGGCAGTGCGCCCCTCGCAAACAACAAAGTCCAGCCACCTGCGCCTGATCCCCGGCCGATCATGGCCCAACAAGCCATAATGCTGTGTGCGTTTCAGCTGCACTCCGGATTTCGTGACTTTATCTTGACACTGAGCACGCGCAGGTAAGGGTGGTGTGGTAAATGCAGCACAAGTCTCCTATCCTATGAAAGCAAACTTACTCGCAAACCATCGCGGTAGATATCATCGGATTCGACGGTCGAACTGGCGGGGGGCTCAGTTTATATTGAGGCAGATTTCCACAGCATCCTCTGCACCCTCTTCCTTCTCGTCCGATTTACTCCGATGGCCATTTACCCGGATCAGACACAACCTGGTAGTTGATGCATGTAACAGGGTACACTAAAAAAGCCCTGAACCTATTATTATGAATCATGGTAAGCCACTTCTCCTATCGTGCTTCAGTTTCATTATAGTGCAAAACGTGTTCATTTTCTTTGCGGATGTATAATTTGGTGTTGACAGTACATAGTTACTGATGTAAGCAGTAGCATGTTGAAAGGCAAACCACCTGTGTGACACGAGCTTTATCAATCGCGATCGATGCACTTCGTAGATCACGGATCGCAATTGACGAGGCATAAATGTGACGTACCGAGTCTTTGCTGCTGGTCGTAAATGACTCTTGCCTTTGCTCACAATTGCATTTCCCCGTTAAATGGTGCTGCCTTGCGTAAATAAATTATGTGACAGCATAATTAGAAGCTGATGCATTGATAACCCAAACTCACACGTGGTGCTGCGAATTCATTTCTCAGTGGTTTGCTGCATGGAGCATGAAGAAATTGACACAAGATTGCATTTATTTCTCCGACTGTCTGTGACCACTAGCATACGGAAGATGCGGTATCGGATCAGTTTAGGTAAAAACAATAAAGGTTTTACAACAATTAAACCTTGATTTTCTCGCATTTTACCTGCAGAAGTATTCATATACCCCGAAAATATTTACTGTTAGACGGTAAACGGTGCGTTAAAAAAAGATTATCTTATAGTGACCCTTTTTATCTTCTCCAAAATGAGACCTCCTTTACACGAACTCAATTGAAAAGGTCGCTAGCACTGAGGAAGCAAAAAGGGTTTTCATCATTCGCATAATTACTTACATCTTTCTGGAGTAACAGCTTCTGCTAATCTGCTTTCCGGGTAGACAGATGATCACAAAAGACGAATATCTTTGAGTTATACCACAACCAGGTATAAGTGGATTCTTGCGTTGAATTCTTGGATGGTATTTATGGCAGTGCCCCAGTCATACTCTTAACCCTTACCCTAACAGTAATATTAACGCCTCTTGAATTCAGCCCAAGTTAACCTATAATACTGGTGTACCTAGTCTCGTGGCCGCAATTTCTCGTTCCAGGCAGTAGGGTTAAGTCTATTGTAAAGGAGTGCACCTGACAATTCCCATCACATTTCAAATGTGCGCTCAACAATATTGTTTGCCTGAAGTAAATGCATCGAAATATTTAGCACAATGCTAGACTTGAATTTACAGCAAGCTCCTTTGAAAGAACACCTAGAACCATAGTCGCCAAGGCACACCGTAGTGCTGGTGAATCAGACGTTTTTATTTAGTTACAAAACCTAAGATGTCGTTTCATGTTGCGAACCTATGCTCTTAATTAACTTTCCCTCAGTAACGCATATTCCCCACGTGCATTTTTATTCAACCCTTCCTTAACATCCACTGTCAAAAGAGGCGTAAATTACAAGGAAATCAATGCCACTGGTTAGTCTCTAGAACAACCACTGGGTGCAGCGTGTCGTTGGCATAACAACGAACCCGCATGAACACCACCGCACGACCCAAACCGACGGCAAAGGCACCATCTCGAAATTGTACTTTATGCCGGTGATTTGCACGTGTAAGTTTAATTTGCGTTGTAGCAATGAAGTTTATTTTTTGCAGATGATCATAGAGAAGATGGGAAGCTGCATGGTGCTTGTGAAGGGAAATGAGTTTTCATCACTGTGGAAGTCCAACTTTCACAGTGACTGCGTACGAGTGTACCGCAGTGCAACCAACACTGTCCTAGGCTCCTACGTGGATGCCACAACCAACGTGTCAAAGCTGTAATTTACGAGTAGAACTCTTTGCCCCCCTCGCCAGAATAACATTTTACTTGACGCTCTCTGCCCTTTCGATTTGTATTCTGGGTATTAAAAACACAGCTGACCGTGATAAGTTATCATTTAATAGTGCAAAAATATTATTACGAAAAGATTATTTTAAAACTCTAGATCGCAAATAGATTAAAAGTGATCATATCAAACCTATTTAAACGCAAACTTCAGATGAGGGACAACTAGAAAATGCAATGATTGGTAAAATATCATTTAGGAGTATTAAGTAGATTAGGATTTCATGATAGCGGTAGCCTCCAAAAGCAAAACAAGTCTCCTTTCACGAGACCGCTGACTTATTTAGATCCAAATGGTGAAATTTAAGATTAAAACTTCAGATAAATGTTTGGCTTAAATGTAACCCGAAATCATTCAGCTTTTACATTCTAAAGACCAATTGATCCTCATTAGAATAGGTAAAATATATCACTTTTTGAGGTTTCCTTGAGGAACAAGAACGATTTATAATAGCCCTTCTTGTATATACAACTGTCAAAATTTACCTGTTCTGTCTCCTCAGTTCTACCTTTATTATGGATTGAAAATCAGGCAGTCCTTATTCACTTTTAGTTTGTAGCTGTTTGCTTAAAACATTTTCTTCGGTAGAGTTTTTTTAACCAAACATAATGCATTTCGATTATTTTGTCACTTGCATTAGAAGGACAAAAGTGTCTGCGTACAAGAAAGTTCCTCATTGCTCAGGTTCACCGCCTTACTACAATAAAACCTGTTAGCGTAATCTGAGCTTGCCCGCTTCTTCAGTTTTATGGCGCTCTTTTTTCCGATCATTCAGTCAGAACTTCCCTTGAGAACATATTTCGCCCATCACTACTATTGAAGCAGCCAGCCAACTTATTTTGGAATAAATATTAGCCGATTTTTAAGGAAACGATGTTAGACAAGATTCGTGAGAAAGGACAAATCGCTTGCTTGTGCTTACTTGTTTGGGACAGTGAAATTTCGGATTGGAGCCAACTTTGGAATTTTCCAAATATTGGCATGTACCAGAGAATAATGTGAGTTGAACTCTCTAAGGACCAATAAATGGATGTCGAAACAACAACTTGAGGGAATAATCGAATTGTAATGTTTCTATCATATTTGGTAAAATCTGTAAAATTCCATAAATTTCTACAGTGCTATGATAATTTTTTAATATGTCAATAGTCTTTTCAAGCTTATTTGCACACAGAAAACTCCTATTTAAATATAAATTGGGAGTCGATCAGACAACTAGTACTAGGGGAAAAAAGCAAGTTTGAAGGTAGGCCTTAAATTGCAGAGTGCTTTTCTTTAAGCATGTCTTATTTTTGGGAATGCGGAGAAAGATAGCCATTTATGGTGGCCTCGGTCCTGCTACATTTTACTGCATTATGTGATGACGGTCTGTTGACAATTAAAATGAAACAGGTTGCTTAGATTACTGTAACAGTCCGTGTATAACATACTAGTTACAATGTTGGATGTTCTCAAAGAATGAAGGAGCAAGATGCCGCATTCGCTCATCCGGTCTCAAACAGGACACACATTTCGAAAGAGAGTTTCAGGAACGTAAGAGGGTTACAGTTAATGCAGTTGAGCTGTTTATTTGAAAAGGAATACGTAACACGGAAAACACTGGTTTACGGATATCATGTATACGATGGACTAACGGATGCATTTTTCTTATTTTTCTATAAAAATGCAATGTGCTCTCTTGACAGAGTAAATGAGAACGTGCCTTTTGAAGGTAAGGCAACTATATGCTCATTTCTTTTTGCATCGACCTCGTTCTGTCCTTCGTCTCCACATACCACCAGAGCATTTGGTTCGAACCAAGGGGAGTTTATGGAAGCGAGGAACTGAAGGAGGCTTCACACGGGCCTTGGTCTCATACGCAGGTCGTCCTATGCAGACCAAATTAACAAGGGGACATTGCGGTCTGACCAATGTTCCAAGGGATAATCGACGCATTCCATCTGCTGGAAATATCTCCAGCCTCAACTTTTACAGCGTCCTGATATCTCCCCGCGCGTCAGTTTTATCCCAGACGTCATTATACTGCGCAGCTCACTATCAGGGTTTTTCAATCTTCTTTGCGTAATTAAGCAGGCGCCTGACCCAGCCTGTCTGGCAAATTGTAATGAGCTAGGACGCTCAGGTTGGCATGGTGCGACCGCTCTGTGTAGAGCGTGCAACACACTGCTGAATAGCAATATATCATAGCCCTTACTTGCCCAATTAATGACAAAAGACACCGTGATGCGGCCCATTTGTAGTGCACTGGGTATGAAAATATGAGGATGAAACGTCCATCAAGCCCATTATGTGACGTGCTTGTCCCGATTTTGCAACACCTGGACTTGGGTATGACGGGCTGTTGTCGGCTTATAATCCAGAAATTGTCATTGCAGTCGTCCTTGGCTTTGTCAATCCTCCTCCTACTGCCGGATAATTCACGATCACGAAGTGATGGCTTAGGGGGGGGCTTAGATCGAGCTGGAAAGCACAATGGGACTAGTAAGTCTTGTATCGTAATTGGTGAGTGCTGCATACTATTGTGAGTATACCCGACCGCAATCGACAGAAACCGAGCCTGTCATTCAATGGCTAGAGCGTTGGGTTGATAATCAAAAACCGTCGATTCGAAGATTAACTGCTGCAACACTAAGAGTTTGACATGATTGGCTGATGACATTAAATTAGACAGAACTGTTCATTCCATTCTTTTTCATCTTTGCCGATAATGGTACCCTGCTTATAGTATGCTATAGTATATATACTATACTTTAATGCATACTGTTAGATGAATGGCTACTGGCGGGACTCGAGACTCAGCTCCAAGGCACAACGGGACGAATGTGATTCATAACACCATTAGTGCTTGCGCCATTAAAAACTACTATCAGTAATCTTTCCGAAACAAGAGCACTTTTAAGAATGTTTTTTCAATATTTTACGAACTAGCATATCTGTTTATATGCATTATGACACTACTGAAAAGATACTTGGATGGTTACTTTTGACGTATTGACAGTCGCCAGTTGTTCTTATAAATACTTAGGCGTGAGTTTTACCTGGGTGTGAACTAGTGTTTTTAAACGTAGTAGTTCAAGCCCTCATACCATTAAACCACGGGTTAGTTGACCTGCCGTCGTTGAATCAGGTATAATGACCGTCTTCGTGGGCCCAAATATCTAATTTTACGAGACATGCCTGCTGTTTGTGCCTTGCGGCTCACCTTGAAGTACGCAATATAGTCCAACTAGACCAGTAGTATTGGGGGCCCGAAAAATAAAGTTGTATTATTCGGGCAGCATTTAGTTTCTCTAATTTGTTTTATAAGCACCACTAATATCAATCTCTGTTACCCATCTTCAAGCCGTCCCTATCCCATAGTAACATGAAAAATTGTTTCGATGCAAACGATTCCGATAGCATATTTTTGACATCGTTGATATTAGGTATCGTTTTTCTGCCCAGTAACCTCCGTTGTCAGTCTTGAAGCCAAGTTTCTAATATCCGCTGTTTAGGGTAATGGCTCTTTTGACCACATTGATCTTTTTGCAGCGTTTTTCGCCAAGGAATTGCTGCAAAAGTCTGAACACTTGATAAGAAATTGGCGCAAAATCAGGCAAATAGAGTGGATGGAGCAACCGTTCGCGCTGCTGAACAGGTTGGTCTCACGTGGTCATATTCAGGATAAAATCCTTTCTATTTCCTTTCAAATATTCTAATTGTTGCCCGTATGTGTCTGGCTTGGTCCAGTTGCTCGGCCTTTGATATATCTAGCATACCCTAGCAAACAAATTGCAAGACTTTCTTGTGTATGAGCTTGACTTCGGCGAATGAACTGATGTATGACCTGTGAAAATCCTTAATTAATAAATAAATAAAGTTTTTTTGCTAATGGACAATACTTTTACTGCGCAGATTGTCGAAACTGTCACCCCAGCTCGTCATCAGGAATTTGGCGTTCTCCAAAAACAATTAATATTACACAAAATCGTAATTACAGACAACTTTACATACACTTCCGTCTTCAGAAAAACCAGACCAAACAGCCTGCGGGAAGCCACTTCCACGGCCTTCATTCTTGTTCTCCTAAGAAAAGTGTTTAATGGGTCTTTCTGAAGCGTGTTTTTCATTTGCTTCTATTAACCCTAATCTAAGCAAATTGCACTGAGTCGTCATTAGAATTGTGAACAATACCTAAGGATTCTTTTACTGTCTGCCCTTCCTACGCAGTTCCATTACTGGCAACGCCACATGTTCTGCATCATTGCTGTTCTGTACCAAGAAGGAGTTCAAAGGTATTTACGTATTT
>UYRU01042328.1:4642-15321 GCA_900617775.1 Dibothriocephalus latus | reverse complement strand
ATTGGAAATCAACGGAAAAATCAATATTGTTTAAGTAGTCATTTTCTATAGGTTGCATTGTTGTTGCATTTCCTTCCATCTCCATTTTGGGCCGCTCAATACTTTTGCATTGGGAAGTTATTTGGTGTTAAACTCCTTCAACGTCTAAGGTATTTATAGTAACCGATGATTTGCTTTTTAAATCTACTAATGCGCTCCGTTACCATCATTACACTGCTTATAATCGATGACGGTGTAAGCCGACTGCCAGTAGGAGAATAAGCAAGACTGTTGGTGTTGTGCCTTACCATACTAACAGCCCCAGGTACTAACTAAAATGCCTAGACACGTGTTTCGTCAGTATTCTGCCGCTGCTTGACAAAGCTGCGAGGGGTCCGGCTAATCAGTGGGTCCTCTAGCTTTCCCTGATTACTTTCTGTTTGATATACCGATTTTGACTATTTAGCTTTCAATTTCCTTAGAAATTAATTTCTGTTCGGGGTATGCATCAGTATATCTAAGGTCTGTAGGCATAGACCAAAATTATAAATTTAAGACTCTTTCCTACACCTCATAAAGGCTAGTCGATAAAAACATAAGATTTGCCCTCCCTCCAGTATTTATAACCGGGATATTAAACAGTCAAATACCACCATGGGATGTTAAGTCGCATATGTTTCCTGCAGCTGTAATCCAGTCAGGAACGGAAGAAAAAATGAAGTCCAATAGATGCTAACATAATTCAGAGCATTTTTCAAGGAGCCTGAAAATAATTGCGGGGTGAAGAGTTAGCGAGCAGAAACGATCGATGATGCCATCCCATGCTAAGAGCAAGTCAAGTAAAGCCGAGCACGATACCCTCGACATGATGAACTTAACTCCTTACACCGTCCGGTGAAGGAAAACAATAGGAGCAAGATGTCCGCTATTGATGACGTAATCACCAGTCAACGTATAGCACGTAACTGTAAGTACACGAACTTAAACAAATAGCGATAAGCGCAAGATAAGGAAATGCGTAACAAATACAATCAGTCTAGAAAGTTGTTTGGAAATAAAAGTATGACACAGTTGTCAACAAATACAAGTATGGCAAAAGGTTTTCAAAAAAAAAACAGAAATAAAGGGACTGCATACTCTGTTAACTCGTGCTTTCTACTAGTCCCTTGGATTAAAATATATTTCAATATTTCACAATCAAAAGCATCGTAAACGTAAAGCGGATTTTCACCTCAGAGCTTAACTGAACTGAGTTTTGCTCGCTTATGGGGGAAATGATCTGGTGATCGATTGATTCTAAATGTTTAAAGCACGTTAAATCGTCGTATATTAATTTTATTAGCTACCATTTTGATTCCCATAGGGGATACTGACTTTATTTGAGTTTATAGGCCGCTGAAAAGCATTCCCCGCATGTTGGATACTGTTGGTTTCAAATACGCGCTTTATCAATTTCTTCAGGCGATTCGATGACTATTTTCATAGCTCGCTGTACTTGCTATGACTTATTGTGTCCTCTATTATTTATTAACCCCCGTAACTTAAAGCGGATAACAAGAGAACGAAAAAACGAAGTATGCGATGTCCTAACATGGATCTCTGGCCAATACTGAATTTCCAAACTGGCAGCAGAATAACGCCTCAATTAAAGCTAGCTGTGCTTCGGCATCTTGTTGCCAGTGAGTTGTTTGATCTTCCGTCTCCTCCATTGTATTATTACCACATCTTGCGTTGCACCGATAGGACATAGCACTTGGAATATTAAGAAGGGAGGACCTGACCATAACAGCGTACTCGAGAAGTGATTGGAAGAGGCAACAGTAAGAAGTAGAGAAAAATAAATTTAGTTGAAGGGAGGCAAAGCTTCAAAAATCCTAAAAAACTACTACAGACGCAGGGCGGGACAAGTGATTTCCGTTAGCGGTCGGTGAGCGTTCATAAACGAGTGTCAATATCTCCCGCCCTAAACCGGCAAAACAACGAGCTCGTGACCCGATGGCTAGCGTGTTAGACTCTGATAGAAAAAGGTCGGAAGTTAGAGTCCTGAGTGGTGCACCACTTGAAGTTGGGTATGACTGGCTGACGATGGCTAATAAACCAGAAATGGCCATTCCAGTCTCCCTTGTCTACTTCGACAATACTAGAGTAGACGCCAAAGATCACGCAACATTCCGACATATGCCAAGGATTGATACTCTTTCGGTAATCGGCATTGACTCAAGTTGTGATACTGATTACCGTACAGTCCATTTTAAAGTCATTTCAGTTAGGACAGGATGCGAGCTTTTTAACGAGCTTCGTTCTGACCACTAGAAAAACGCATCTAAAAGTTTGGTTTCATTTTTAGATACCATACCATTCGGACCCAAGTACGCACATACGCTGATTCTTCAGGGATTCCTTAACTGCTCCTTCGCACAAGAAGTGATGTCGGAGTAAGCAACTTAACGGTCACTGCGCATTTATTTTTGCCTGTTTTTATTTTATAAAAGGACTATCGCATCCCTTCAGTTGAACTTCGACATTGCGAAAGGGTAAACTATACAGATACTGTCGCTCGTTGCATTATCTTCCATCTAATGCTTCTCATTCTGCCCACTACTGCAGCTCTTTTTTATTTCCTCGGAATTTAATGGATACCTTGTGGAAAATTATCTGAAATGAAGCTTAAAAAGCTCGTTTCGTAAGCTGGTAGAAATAATTGAGCTGACATCTATCAACGTCAGCAGAGCAACCATGTATGACTCATAAACTGCCAATAGGCAAACAGCAGTATACACATATTACGTGGTTTGTCATACGGACAACACAGGTACTAGCCTTTAAGTGAAAATATCTGGCAAAGACGCTTACCCCAGCTTTGGAATCCAGTATATTACTGAATAAATTAAGGATGAAGAACATTTCCCAAAGGATATTAGGCTTATCGCAATTCTCTCATTCCCATCAACATGCTTATCATGGTCTACTCACTCTCCATCTCGGTATCACCATCTGCATGCCACCGCAACGCCACACAAGGCGCAACAAGCCAATATATGGCCAGACATATGACGAAGACCATGAGGAGTTAAACGGATTGACTTTCACAAATGGGTAAGAGTAAACGGGGTAGACTTCTAACCCACACGCGTGAATATTCTTTGCTAAACAGAGTAAAAATGATAAGATAACAGTAATGGATAACAATCAACTGCGAGCGCCTTGTAGGTCGCAAGATTAAGGGTCGAAGGAATTTGTAAACGCAACAGTTTTAGGGGGGCTTAGTAAAAGGGTATGGAACATGAAGACGACAGGGTTTTAGATAAAATAGAACCTTATGTAGTGTGTTCAAAGAATGCTCTATCGGTAGATTATAAAAACGAAGAACACTGAAATATTTGTTGGCTGTTTCATAGAAGACCGCTTGTCTACGACCCTATTGACAGATGAGTGAAACAATCTTCAATAAGTTGGAGTTCAACCGCACTTTTTGACACACTTACTATAAACCTACCTAAAACGTAGGCAGTACCTGGAAGATCGCACGTCACCGGGCAAAACGGGCGTATCACATTTACCAGAACAAACTAATTTACTTCAGGAAAATAATCTGCGAGTCAGTATGCGATCCAATCAGGAGAGCATTGTTTGGGCGTTTTCTTGGTGAAGTAATGTTGAAAAGAGTTAAGGGCAGAGGAGAGAACAACAACGAGAGATACGATTCATTTTGAAATTGTCATTCCAAACTTTTCAGCACGAAATGCACATATGCAGTTAAGATTCCTGTCGTCGGCATTTCTGGGCAACGACATCGAAAATGCTGCTCGTCTTTTGATGTGTAAATCGTAGGGTGGCCGAGAAAATGGAGGGAAACTGCATGATGGCGCGCAGTTACGTGACGGGATTTAGAACCAAAATTACCAGGTTTCTGGGAATGGGATTGACTCTTACAGTACGCCAAGAACAAGGGATTTTTAGCTCGGTGGTAGACGATGAAATAGAAAGCCATTTCTGGGTCATCCATCTGCGAAAAATGAAATTTCCAATTAAACCATGTCTTCCGTACCAAACCACAATAGGCTAGCAACGAAACGATCCCTAAAACTGTGATTGGGACTGTTGCAGTCTATTTTTATAAACCGTGGGACACTAATATGCCACTACGTATGCCTCCTAGACTGTTTTATTTATGACGATTTTCAATAAGAATATAATTTATGGGTACCATACTACGAGCCATTTATGCATGCGGTAATTTGACTCTGTTGTTTGTTAACCGTCATATTTCGATGCAGAGTTTGGACCAGGAAAGTGAAGCGCACACTCCAGTTTTGTAAAAGATAAGGTACAGCGTTTTCTCTCTAGGATGAAGCCTACTTTTAGTTTGGAATTTAATCTGCGCACAGATTCCCTTGTGATGGGCGCAATCCGTTCCACGTTATTTAATATAAGCACTCTTCGAAAATATCTAATTTCAAGATTGTGGCTCTCTAGTAGCGAGGTGTTTTAACCTTTTTCTAAAGAAAAGTTACCATAATTTGCAAGTGTAAGAATATGGTCCGAGGGAGATGACGGATCCTGCCTACTTTACGGCCATTCATGTAAAAATGACATTAGGCCGGTGATGTAATAGTGCTACAGATGGTCGTCACCTTTTTAAATCGAACGAACTCCTTGCACCAATTTACTCTTGAACTCACATCGATTTTTTGACAGTGACACCCAAACGAGAAGTCACGCGATTTACGAGGCAGGCAAGGAGTCTGCCAATGCAATCTTTACTCTCCAGGGCTCTTTGACTGTCGAATTCCCGGACACTCACCTGCAGTTTGAGGCCGGTGCATTTACACTTTTCGGTGAATCAATACTCGCACGTAAGTCCTCTAGCTTGGCTTCAGCGAGTGATATTGGGCAGGATCGCCAGGCCTCAGAGACCAATGCACACACACAAGTAGTCGACTTGCTTTCTTCCGGGGCTATGCATAAGGCGCCACATTACCAAGGAAAACGTCAAAGACAGCTACTTGTGATGTAAAATAGACTACAGATTTCGCTTGTCAGAGGATAGAAATCTGAGACCAAAGCTACACGAGTCGCCGTTGAAGACTACGTCAAAGCTGTCAGGAGGACCAGTTGATCACAACTGCTTATAATCTTGTACCACTTTGCCTCTCTTCGGTTCACTCAGCTGGAGACTCAATCTAAGTCACTTAGTGGCATGTACAGGAGAGGTAACCTTGACCACGCGGCTTCGACAAAAATTCAAAACAGGGCAAATGCACAGTCAATGTTGGTTAGTTTACGGTCGACGGAAAGCGCTTTTACACATCAGCCCGACTTTATTACACGCCCGCCATTTCCAAGAAAGGCAGTTTATACCGCAAACGATCCTCAAAGGTAGTTGACTTATTAAAAGTACAAAAAGGCATTGAAATGCCATTTTTAAAACGGGAGGACTCTCCACACGCCTCTTAAGGCTTTAGCAATTTAGTTCACTTTCGAAGGATCCACCCAAACTGATTAATATTTGTAACACCGGGAAAGTTAATTTAATAAAATTAGGATGCATGAACAAGTGTTGTCCTTTTCGAAAAAACTGTAGGCTTTGGAAAGCATAGCTGAATGCCAGACTGGTGTCTTAGAGTTTTTCAGTTCAACTTAATTAGAAGCCTAGATTTCTAATACCGGAGGACATCTTAAACCATCTCTAAAGCCGATATATAATTCCCTAAACTACTGCTTCTAATACAAGCGTTTATTGCATTTGCATCACAATAACAAGTCTTGTATCTTCAGATATAAACGAAACCTTCCCGGTACTTCCCGAGAATTGGAATTTAGAGGAACTTCTCGAAACTCTAGGCGATAAGGCGAGATTTACTCCAGATTTCAATACGCACGTAACGTCGGATGTCCTTTTTTTGGAAATAACGGCCGAAAAGTACCTGCTTATACGTTATCTCAGCCAAAAAATTCAGGCAGGCAAGTCCCCATTTATTTTTCGGCACTTCCGATGTCGTTACTAAACTCGCTGGTATTTCATTCTCATATAATGAGAAGTCTGGTATTTTTTGAGACTAAACTGATGAAGGACAAAGAACACTGAGGAGACTATAAGGTATCCACAAACTCACGCAGATACCGGGCACTCCCAGAGAGGATATGGCCACTGAACCCACTCTATCGTTAAGAGATTGTCAATGTAAATAAGCCTAGTAAAGAAGGATATTCAACCACCGGAAAAATAATCGCTGATAGAAGCGAACAGGCGAGTTACAGGCAGCATCTCCGAAGGAGGAGATGCGATCGCTAGAACAAAAAGTTTATTTAGCTGCAGTTTCGTTTCTCGCTCGAACTCATCATCAGAAACAACCATATATAAGGCTGATAGAGGCACAACATGCGCAGTATTTATAGTCGCTGGTGGTCATGCGACCACATGCGTACCGCAATTAACAGCTCTCAAGATCCCGGCAGGGGTCGCAATTGATGCGATGGTGGCTTGGCAGTCCGCACCCGAGTCGTTAATGACCACATCGGTGTTAGATGTTGACGCGACAATTTGGTTCACTGTCATTGAAACTTTTGCTCGTCCGCGTCCTCCCTTCCTGGCGGATTCTCCCGCTCAGGCAGTCTCAGCACAGAGTACGGGAACAGTTCATTGCGTTTGTTGATGGAATGAGGGTTTGAGAATCATGACTATAGCAACTCGTACCTCATGCGGGGATCCCGGTTTAGCAAAATTTAAAACTGCGGCCGCGTTCCGGGAAAGAACTGCGTTTTTCCCCCTCAACGCTGCTGTGTGCTTGGCCATTCGCGTCCAGAGTAATCTTCCGGTTTCTCTGGCGCAGTTGCTTTGTCCACAACTGCACCAGATCCGGAAAACGACTTCAGATGTCTTCTACCGGGGCATTATGTCTTTCGGTCGCATAGTATGGCAGTTGATGGTTGCTTCCGGTCCGTGTGCAACCCCAAGTGAAACGAGAAGGCGGCTGACGGCTTCTAAGACACTCTTTACGCACGAAAGGGCTCACCAACTGGGGTTGCTCTCTCGTGTCTTTTTCGTATACAATGGTTTAAATAGTTGTGTGGGTAGCTATTCGTTTTCACTGTCCATCGAATATATTTTCAATCAACAATCGTGTCTTCCGTTTCATTGCGATGCATCTCAATGTGCCGGTATAGCGCCCTTGCGCAACTGTGTTTGTGACTAATCGGATGGTTGCTGTTAGAGTAAAAATTACTTTCGTTCTTTTTCAATTTGCTAAGTACTTTGTTTTTTTAGGCCACAACTGTCTCTGTGGTAAAAGACGACATCAGGAAAGTGCAGCTGGTTATTATTTTCCTCCTTCATCAATTTTATGTTCGGAAAGACGGCATTGAGCCTTTTGAATGACAGCACCTGATCCCGCTCGGTGACGATGAAAATATCATCCATATATTGCGCCCAGAATCTCAATCTGTTGTGTTGAAAAACCAGCGACCACCACAGATGCAAAAACACTTCAGCTTTAAGTTTGAAAATGGGCGGATTCATGGGCGTACCCTTCACCAGCTCGTACATTAGTCCATCGAACGTAAAGTACGTCTTCCGACTGAACCGCTGCTGTTAGAAGAGTTGGGCCTGCCCGATATGATTCTAAAATTCACTGTATTTGTCTCGTAAAAGTAATTCGATGGTCTCGACTGCCAGATCCTGTGAACTAGAAGTAAAAAGGGACGTGAAATTAAAAGATGTGGTATCCGATTCAATTGTCAGGAGTTGGAGCCGTTGAAAGAGTCACTTTGACAGTATGTTTTACAATTGACCCGAAGAGAAGTGCCCTCTTTTTTCACTTTTGGAAGACCATGAGACTGGATCAAGGTCGTTTCTTGCATTCACGCGAGTTTTTCATTGCCAGCAGCGTCACGTTGATCTCGCATGGGCGTTTTTATGGAGTTGGATTAGCATAGGACATAAGACTGACGATCGTCTAATGAGGTGTTGGCTTCCTGAATTTGGTCTGCCCTGTCCAATACGACCATCGAGCACCCCCTGTCCGCAGGCACGATAACGATGTCACTATCGGTTCCTGACGCCCGACCTCGATAAGCACGTCGTGCGGCCTATCAGCGAGGAGGAAGGCTGACACTTGGTGTCCAATGAGATGCCTCGTTTTGTCCGTTCCTTCCATCTGGCTGAAGAGTAACTCCACTGCTACAACCATATTGGCAGGTTTGGCATCAGCAATGCTAAATGAAGCCTCGTGTCTTAACATTTGCATTTTTTTCCTCCGTCAGCTATTTTGGCAAAAAGTTGTGCACCAGTTTGTAGTTTTGGCATGACGCTGGCCCAGGCATCTTACGAAACTTGCTGTTTTACGTATCGCCCTGTTTGCGAGTATGTTCGGCCGCCTCTACTGAAGCAGTTTTGAATCGTTCTCGTTTATGAGCTTGCAGCCCTTTGTGTCTCTTCTTCGTCAATCCTCTGACGATACCTGCGAAGCCTCGACTGAAAGGAGCAACCAAATAATATTCTTCTGCCGTGCTGATTAAACTGCACGTCTCGCCAGCTCTATGGCAGCCGGGCGGGGATTTGTTTGCTGGAAACACGTTTCGGTAACATACTTGTGAAGGCACGTGCGCCGAAAACCGAATTTGCGTACAGGTAGACGACTCTCGGAGGGCAAATTTTTCGGCCCATCGAGCCGATCGCAAGAGGTGATAACCACGTAAGCTGCGAACTTCTCGACTCATGGTTGTCAGGCCCGCAACAACAACAAGCGCAATTAACTGTTCCCATATTCTGTGTTGAGACTGCCTGAGCAGGGAAATCAGTCAGAAAGGGATGACGCGGGCGAGCAGTGAGTCAATTTGCCATGCAATTATCACGTCAACATCCAACACGGATGCGGCCATTAACGATTCGGGTGCTGACTGCCAAGCCACAATCCCATCAATTACGATCGTCAGAAGGGATCGCGAGAGATGCTAATTGCAGTAAACATGTGGTCGCATGGTCACTACGGACTATAAATACTGTGCGCGTTTTGCTTCTATCACTCTTATATGTGGTTGTCTCTGATGATGGATTAGAGCAGGAATCCGTAACTACAGGTCAATAAACTTCTTGTGCTGGCGATGCATCTTATTCTTCCCGAACAATAATCTTATCTGCAGGACGTTTCTAAGTCTTTTTGAAATTAGCATCATAATCCGTAAGTTAAGGGTGGTTTGGGTGTGAAACGGGAATCAGCACTTCCGGATGAATGACACTTGGAGGAACTCCTCCAGATCCTGAATGATAAGGCACTTTTACTGTAAACAGGGTACTTGCGAAATAAAATCAATAAAATTCCAAGTTAGGGGTGGCACGAGACGTGTTCTGGTGTGCCATAGACTCAATAACGGAAAATATGAGAGGAATGACCACTAAGCTCTTTGGACAGATATTGCAGTAACCGGGGTCACGCCCGAATATTAAATGTGGAAATTTCGAGACCAAAAAACACCATCGAAAAACGCACACTTCGGCCGTTCTTATTCCCTCTTCTCTACGAAAAAGACGCCCGAGGTCTTAGGAAGATATCTCAATGATAAGACTACCGAGTCTCCCTGGCGCAAACCGGTTATTCAATATGAAAAACTGCTCTTAACATCCTCGAATATATCCGCTAGTCGACCTCTGCAACCAGCCAGATGAACTACTGACCGGAAACCGGAATATCGATCAGAAATCACACAGGGAATGCCGCGAGACCCACTGATGGACCGAACCCCCACAGCTGTGTCATGCAGCACATAAATACGAGCGAAACACGTGTCTGGACTCCATCTAGTACCTCTGCTGCCGGTATGGTAAATAATCACATAAGATTAACTACATTTCAGTAGTTCCGAATGTGTCTAACTTCAAATAGCGTCCCTCCATGGTGTGTGGACGTTTGAAGCTTATAGACAGAGCTATCTTGTCAATTTCAAATTAGGGTGTGAAGAAATATCCGCTAGGGGATAAAGAAATAATGCCGTTGGAAACCTTAAAATTGCCAAATATGGCGTTTTTACCTGCCCGTTTCCTGTTCGTCACGATTTTTTGGTAAAAAGCGATATATTTTAGACTTAGATATATAGGTTAAATGTATGCTCGATGGAATTGTTCATAAACAGTATATAACTGCCGACATGGCTCACAATTTAAACGAGAACTTTCGGAGGACCCGGGACCAGATTAGTTTTGAAGAAGTTTCACTAGTTCCAGCACTGAAAAGAGCAAACTTGTTCTTTAAATTTTTTATCCTTTATCCAGAGAAAATGTCTGCGGAAAAACATGGGGCCGTGGTCCAGTTGTTTGAAAAGTTTTGGGAAAAAAGACACTCAAAGAACCTGCAGATTCTCCAGGACAGCTCAGGAGTGAGTTTGACTGAAGAGAGTCGAGATGTAGAAAGACTGTCTGGACACCATTCGCAGCTCGACAATCTGCAAAGCCCCAGGGACTAGCTGAGGCCTTGGACAGACAGGTTTTCTTACGCGGCCTACTCGGGAGAGAAGGCCACGCAAGGTATGGGTACAGAAGAGCGTAGTGAAATTTTAAAGACAAGGAATAGCGCTGCTACAAGCTCCATGATCACCGCGTCTCAATGGAGCGCAATTGGCTTCTCTTCATTTTCTTCAGCTTTTTCATATTCTTGATCTGTACAGACAGAAAGAGATGTTAGAAGCGAAAGATGTACAAAAATAAA
>UYRU01042323.1:14640-26685 GCA_900617775.1 Dibothriocephalus latus | reverse complement strand
ATTTGGCCCCCGTTGCCTAAGGGCCATCCGTCGAGTGAAGTATACCGATTTCGTCTCAAATGAGACAATCTATAGTCGTTGCGAGAGTATCGCGACGATATCGAAGACCATCCAAAAAAGAACACCCAGGTGGTTTGGGCGCGTTCTCCATCGTCCATCTCACTAGCTTTACTACGCGCCTAGGTGGGCAACTCAAAGCTTGGCTAGACACCGTTCACCAAGTCATGGAAACGGTTCTTGGACCTTCGATTTCTGGTCGCCGTCGCTGGAGAAGAGAATGGGTGGAGCTCTCCATATCCGCTGCCGCCAATCGTCACGCGTGGAGAGGTACCGTCCGTGATATTAAGGCCGGCTAGCTCAGGTACGGTCACAGCCAAAAAGTACAAGTAAACCTTCAGTTGCCTAGGAGACTTCACTAGCCAAAATGTACAGTTTTGTGTGTGTTTAACATGCATTCACGCTTTGCATTTCCCTGTGCTCCTCGACTGCTTTCCCTAATGCATCCATTCCTTATTATCCTTGAAAATTCAAAGGCATTTTCTTCCGGCCCTGTTTTACGACAGCGATAATTAGTTTTTAAAATGCATATCCTTTCGATATATGTGCTCTCAGTCAGTTATCTTTAACATTTTCACAGAGTCTCCAATTTATCCAGGACCCAGGGTACTAAATCAGCACCTCTCTGTTAGCTCAAGTCATCTTATTTATTCGTTGGAGCAAAGCATAGCGGCCGAAGTTCGATCCCAACTTACGGACCCGCCAGAAGCGACCGACCAGCCATCGTTTTCGGATTATGCCAACCTTCCAGTGACTTCACCTTCCCTCCGAGCGCCCTACACCAACAACCTCAGCGCTTTCCAGCTACGGAAGCCGACCCCCGTGGAGTTCTCCAGTTCCCCATTCTCTAGCAGGAACTCTACCTGCCCTCCCACACCCCGATCACTCTCACCTTCCATCAGTCATTCCGGAGAGCCCCCTGTTTTCGTGTCTGTTCTTGCCAACAAACGTTGCAGGCGACATTTAGGCGAGCACACAGGCTGTTGGGGTACCCTGTATTCTGCCAGAGACGATGTAACGTTCTACGTTGAGACAGACAACGCTGAAGAAGTTGGTGTGGAATTGGAAATCTACGTGGAAGTCCCACAAACCAAGGAAAATATGACTTCACGTAAGCATTTAATCCCTCGAATTCAAAATTTGTTGCTGCTCTGTGCTGTAAAGGCGAGCGTTGTTTCGCCTACATTTATTCCTGGTTCTGTTTATGAAAAAAAGGAAATAGGGCTCGAATCCTGATCTGGCTTTGGCAAGGCAATCGTTTACGAATTGTGCAGAAATTTATTAGAAAGCCCTCTTTGGTCGTTATTTCCATTTCAATTCAAATTTCTGGACGATTGTTATTCCGACTAGAATCCTCTAAATACTATTGTCAATCCCAATTTTTATGCTGTCCGATCGGTTAATGATCCTAGGAACTATCGGTGGGCCTGACGTTTTTAATAACAGAAAATCGTAACATGTAAGCCTGATGGCCTAAATGAAAAGTCCGACTGCTTTATTCAGTCACGAATTATTTACTGATGTTTATTTGACATACTTTCCAAAAATTCGGGCAACCTTCTTCTTTAACGTGTCTCATCATTAGATATGCCAACTTGTGGACAGTTTCATCAATCTTGCTTTGCTCCAACCTTTACCACAATCTGTATCAGATGTCGAGTAACATCCTTGAACGCTTTATTCACATTTACTGGAGTTTGATAGTGATCGTTCACTTAGTGTGTCTACACTGATTACTTAGATTTTTGGCCGTTTGATGCAAGATAACCAAATCATTTCACAGGTCCCTTTCCAAGACATCCCCCCCGACTGTCCTCTACCAATTTCCAAACGTTCTTGCGAAGCAGTTCTATTGGTCTATGCGGGTATGCCTCACTGATCATAGGTGACCCTTGTCTTTGGTATCAGTTCCTATGATGCAAAAATATCGTCTGTCATCTTCCACATAGATATTTATTTTGGCCTTCGGAGAAACCGGCATGCCACATCCAGTGATGTTTTAAAAGTAGACTGAAAACTGCCCGATATGAATTTCAGTAAACTTGTTGTCCTCAACAGCCACGAAGGCAGCGTAAGTGCCATACTTGTCTATACATAGAACGCTATGCACATTAGAAGTATACAGTCTGGGACCCTTTGTATCCAACTACTACTAGACATGATATTTAGTAACTGTTACAGTTTTTCATATCTCTTCTGTTATAGCGTGTGAATAATATTTTCCCTCACACAATTGCCCACTTTTATGTCTGTCCAGTCTCTGGATCCCACGTGTTATTTTGCCAGAAGTCGGGCGGCAGCTTTACCTTGCTGATTCAGAATTTAATATCGAATTGTTTCAGTGAATTGAAGCCCAATATATTCCAGCTAGCTTCCGTTCAAGTTGTATTTAAAAAAGCCATTTCGAGTTTGACTTATACCAAATAAGTATTGTTACCTGGAATAGAAGTTTGAAATACACTTGAGCACCAAGTTTCGTTCTTATTACTACCTACTCCACAAAGTGGTCTGCTCCATTTTATTTGGATAATTTCTATATTTTGTTCCATTTTGTAGAGATATTTTTTGATCCACGTTAAACAAGTTTCAAAATTCCATATTTAAGCCGAAGAGTCAAATCTTCCACCAGTCAAGTTTTTGGGCTCCGCCTTCTTCGGTCCTTTCACTGAGAATTGGGGTCAGAAGGGTGCCCAGCTTCTGAGCCGTCGACGCACGCTAATGGGCGACGTCCGAAGTAAGTTTCCGGTCGGTCGTGCCTACCTTGTGCATGTTAATTCTGCCTACTAACTCCGTCTCCCACTTTGAAGTAACTGCAGTGCTTTTTGTCATCTACGTGGATATAAACAATATATTTGTAGTTGAACCCCCAGTACAGGCGCACTGATAATTTGCACCTGTTTGCGCACCACGAATCTGTGTACATAAAACGAACAGCTTAGAAGTGACCACTGGCTCAAATGTCTAGCCTCCGAATTAAGCGCTTCCTTAGAACTCTAAACTGGCTGCAAGATACCACACCTGAAGAATTTCTTCCCCTGCGAATGGCTTACTTCAAATTCATGTTACAAATAAAAAGAACAAACCTCATATAGGACGTCTTCTATTGGCCGAACAAATCTGTAAAACGCATGCACTTACTGCATTCAGCATGCCCTACTCTAACGCCTATGGTATAGGAAACTCGCACACAGTAGGTGATTTAAATCAAGAAACAAGATGTAACAGATGTAAACTCCGCCGTATCCTAGACTGTGTAAATTTTGCTCGTTAGTTTAACGTTTTGGGCATCCCAAACATTGTATTATAAAGAGGTGGTATCCTTGTGGAAAGAAATAACTCTTATTACGTGAACGTTTCAAGGTTGGTTTCTAGGCTCGTCGTCAGACTTGTGGGTGGTGTGCAAAGACAACTGACTGGTTGACCGTGCGTAATGAATGAGCATGTGATCGACTGAAGTTGGCCCTAGCACATAAATTGCATAACTTCATCCCGTCGGGAATGGCTGCGTTCGTTTCTCTTTGTCCTTGAGGGTTTTGTATGCGGCATTAAATGGGCTTGCCTATTGACACATACCCTGCCTGAGTTGATTGCCTCCAAGAATGCAGGTTCTCTTGCATGCAACTTTTAGCCCAGTGTTCGCTATGCGCATGGCCACCTGAAATAGATGGTGTCGCCTACTTACCGCTAACTTCTGTTCA
The DNA here is from genome assembly GCA_900617775.1 of Dibothriocephalus latus. Classification (NCBI taxonomy): domain Eukaryota; kingdom Metazoa; phylum Platyhelminthes; class Cestoda; order Diphyllobothriidea; family Diphyllobothriidae; genus Dibothriocephalus; species Dibothriocephalus latus. Next base: position 22,930 of record UYRU01042323.1, on the reverse strand, counting down.
TGTATGCGGGTTGAAGCAGATTTTCCAGTTCGGCCACAATAGGTGGCACCACAATTGCTTCCTGGGATTCTGTAAACAACACCATCGAAGCAGACATCCCTATAGTATAGGTTGTGTGCGTGCTACTTATATATTTGTTTTCTCATCTACCTTTCGACAAGTTCGGACAACTCTTTCACCTATAGAGAGTTTGTCAAGTAGCTGCTTTTGGCGTCTGAGTGGCCATAGCGTTGAAAAATAAAGATGTCAGTCCACAGTGGAGGCTATTACTAGGAATGACTAAAAAAATCGAGGCAAGTCTGAAATTTTAATTGTTTCGCATATTTGCTTCACGCCTGCAGACGACCTAAGGAACCAGCGTCGGAAATCTGCACACTAAAGTTCGTTACCCTTTCTCAAAGAACTTTCCTTCGAAACACATTGTATTTCCTATAAAATGAAACGTCAACCTAGATCCTGAGGCGCGTTTTATATCCGAACAAATCACTACATTAAGGTGGTCATATTGATTATTGTGCAGCCTAATCTCAAGGTATTTCACTCACATCAGAATGCTGGCTTTTGAACGCGTTCCTTCCTAATCACCTGAAAAAGAATATTCGGTGAAAGATAGCTCTTCAAGTAGTATACATTTTCCCATTGATTTTCGATATTCCTATAAATTCAAATATATTTAATAGGAAACGTGCAAGAAAATATTATTGTATTCCCTTGGTAGCAAACTATGCTTTCAATTTTTATACTTGGAAGGTATCTTTGGGTTTTAAGAAAGTTTGTGATTATGAGGGGTTTTAAGACCGTGAAATTTTCATTCATAACGAATCGTATCTCTCAATTTATCAATGTTGCCTATAACTTATGCAATATGATCTACATCCATTAAAAACTACAATGAGCACTATGTGACTTTTTCCACAGCGCGCAAACAACTGAGTTAATTTATTTAGGCAGAATACATACAACATGTATTTTAGAAACATTAAATACCAGCAGACTTCAAAATTACCTCGCAATTTAAAACTTTCTGAAAAGTGAAAGGTACTCATTCTTCGAGTATAAAATTTGAAAAGAGTGCAATGAAATATTTTGTGCATGTTTTCTATACAATATATTGGAATTTATAAGGGCATCGAAAATCAGTGATAACAATGCATACTACTTAAGTAGCCCTTTTTTACGGAGTAGGCCTTATGCAAGCCGTCATGAAGAACTTTCACCAAAACCGTTGTCCTGACGTGATTGAAGTATTGTGCGATTAGACTGCACGATAATCAATGGTACAACCAATCAAATCGAAAATACATTGCAGAATTTCGGTTGACATTTCACGAGACAAGAAATCTACTGCATATCTTAACTACATATCATTTACTCATAGAATTTTTTAAATTTCACAATAAAATCCCTGTTACGCAAAATCCACCCACGTTGCGTCCCCGAAAATTTTATAGCAGTAAAAAGCAAGCATTCTTAGAACAAAGCCCAGTTAGGTTTGTAAATTAGTGTTTACTAGCATAAAATTAATTAAGTTTCAGAAGACTAGTTTGGCGAGCGTACATATACTTCCGATAAATTCTCGTCGGGCCAGTACGTTCATATGAGAACGGGGTACAAATTATCGCAATTTATCAATTTATCGCAAGGATATATACTCCGAGGTCATGCATATTAGGAGTAACCATCTCATCTCTACCAAACGTCAGGTAGCCAGAAGCTACGCTAACGGGAAACCCACGGTGTTGGTGTGTCATAAAGGCCACATTAAGGGACTATTTCAGCCTCATTCTCAGTTCACTGGTATATCACTCTATAAAAACACACTGGGCTGACCGCGTGGTCCAAGTTAATTCTTCAATTGGCAATCCTCCAAGCCGCGGTTTTTAGCGCACCGTGGTAACTCCAAACGTGTGAGATAGTCTATAGTGAGTAAAATCCCCTGGGCCGCCGACGTCACTCCACTTTCCCAACCTTAGGTATCTGTTCACCGCCCCCAATCGCTCAATTTTCTGGTGCGGAGACTAGGTGCAGTGGCTGACATAGCCAATGAACTCATCTGCGCGTGCTACGTACATGACCTGGCCACCCAATCACGAACACCAGGTTTTCACACTAATATCGGTTAGCGACTATTATCTCACGTGTGTAAGAATGCTACAGGTTACGTGCAGAAGGAGCCATTGCAGCCTGACTCGGACCACATATCGGCCACTTATACAACCTTACACTCGGCTTATAGCGAGGTCTGGGTCCAATTGTCATTTGGCTGCTTTACAGGCCACGGCCACTTTTCTGTTTGACATCGAACATTTGAATAGCCTCCAATAGTGAACTCCTTGTCTTTTCACTTGCGTATTTGTGTTCCTTCCGAAATATTTTACCAATTAAAGCAATAGAGACCTCTAGACGACCGCTTCAACGAATTTATATTTGTTCAGCAGCCGCGAACGAGCTTTATTCATCTTATTCTCCCCGGACTCATTTACCATCGTTCTTCTTCATTCTTGTCTATCGTGTGTGGTTGATAGTCCTGTCTAGACTTTCCTGTGCTTGCGATCATGAGTAAGGTGCGATGGCGTTGTCGGATACCGTAGGTTATGTTACTTGTTTCAGAAACCTAGGCCTTCCTCTCAACATCAAGTCGACTTGATAGTTCATATCTGAAGGCATTTTGCGTATGCATAGCCATACCAAAATTACTTAAAGCCCGGTTTTGTTTGCCTCCTTTAGTCTCGTATATGGTAATAAACCCAATTAAGGATGGTCCGCCTCCCTCGCTACAAGTCAGCTACAAACATTACTGGCGAACAAGGGCCGCTTTGGAGATTGGACACCGCGGAATGGGCTCCTATTATGTGCATTCCGACGAGAAGAAGTTCGAAAAGTGAGTGATTTTCCTCTACATTTGCATGCTCTGGATTTCAGAAAGATTCTAGACAAAACCCATCGGCGAACAGAAACTCATGTTTACGTTCCCTTAAGGAGACCCCGTCCCTCCGAATGCTTTTTAAGATTTTTTTAAATTTTTTATCGTCATCCTGTTCGGAAGTTGTGTTTGGGTTGTGTACAAGGATGATTTTTAGCGAAAACAAACACATTGCCCAGAGGTCGCACCTATGCGCCGTGCCGTAGTTCGAAGTGATCGGAAGTAGTCGTTTCCGAGCTCTAATCTATCATCATACTATCTTGTATGAATCCTGGTGCTTGTGTTCGAGGTAAGGCCGCGTGTGGCACGCGCAGACGACTTCATTAGGTATGTCAGCCACTATGCCCAATCCCCACATTCAGCAATTGACCGGTTCGGACAGTGGCTGGAGCCCGGAATTAGCCCGGCTTAGCCTATAAACCATCTGGCACGCTGGAGGGAGGCTATGCGCTAAAAGCCGTGGTTTAAAGGGTTGCCAACTGACGGGATAATGTGAACTGCATAGTCAGCCCAGTGGCTGTTTGTGTGGAGTGGCCAATTGGTGGACTGAGATTCAGACTGAAATGGCTCCCTCTTTATGTCATCCTTATGGCACTCCCACGCAGTCGGAGCCGAGCTTAGTGTTGCAGTAGGTATGGGGGGCGACTCCGGTCGTACTAACCACCTGCGCCATAGCCCCCGCCGGTCTTCTTGACTGGGTCGTAATATCGGGACCAGCAGGGGGAGACGGAGAGAATGCGGTGGATGTAGCGCAATTCTACTCTCACGGGTATGTCTCCGTCTGTGCACCATCTTGGTGTGGTGCACACGGCGAACCTGTTCGCAATCTACGGTCGAGCTTTCAAATGAACTAGACTGCCCGATACACGAAACAATTTTGCCAGTTTTAGTATAATTTTAACCGAAGTTGTTTACAATTTGTTTGGCTGGTGTATAGTAATTTACTTGCTGCTGTAAGCCATTGATATTGATATTGGATTCGTTTAACCCATCGTTTGGTGTCGGGTGGTGCATAATAACTGGCGACGTAAGCTGTGCCACCTTCCCTCTGTCCGGTTGTTGTCCCCGACCGATCCTCACTTCGTGCTTCTATGAACATAGTAACGAATATGGAACTAAAAGGAGTGGGAGCGAGTACGCAGCCCTCTTCACTCCATTTGTTTTCGGGATTAGTTCCACGACTGACCCGTTGTCAGTGCACGCCGCGTGCTATAATCCAGGCGTGTATTTTCCTTATCACATGATTGAATCGTCCAGGTAATACGAATGCCGATTTGATTTTCCAGAGTCCAGCGCAGCTCACTGTGTCGAAAAGGTGATAGACTGGTTGGTCAGAATCTCCTAGTGCTTTCCTTCAACATGCCGGGATGCTGAGATCATAGTCTTGGCTTCTTGAAGCATCTTCTGCTCCAGTTGCGTGTTCAAGTTAGTAAGTTGGACTTGGACTAATTGCGCTAAAAGGAGGCACTTAAGAGGGTTTTTGAAAATTTTAAAATGCCTTTCGGCCGTGTTCAAGTTGAGTCTTTGAAGTCTTCTGAAATTTAACCTTCTCGCAATATCTGGTGCAGCTCTAAAATCTTGTTTGGAGAATGTTGGCTGTCACATTTATAATTTCCAATTGAACTTTGGTCGACGCTCGGTGCTTTTCTGCTGGACCGCTGTCACACTTTTGCTCAGTCCTTGAAGAGGAGGCACACGATTGAAGTTGACATTAATGCCCATTCGTAAGAGTTTCCTGTTGACTTCTTTGCTACCCTTTCATGCAGAACAGTCTAGTAATGTATCTGCAGCGAGGCATCGTCGACGGTGTATTATCTTGCAACGGCCACCCAGCCGCATCAACGAAACAGGCATGAGCGTATGGCTGCGACCTGGGTTGTCACCCACGACACCATGTACTTGACTTCTTACTTATCCGTTTAAACGCTTACGCAAGCTACGAAAGCTGGGGCGTTCGTATCTCTGATTTTACTGCGATGTGAATAGTTGCATGTTGTATTGAGAGTCTCATTTTAACCCCTCAAACAGGCTAAACAGTAACCCAATTTAATTTCTTGAAAGCCTGACTATGCCTAGCTAGGCTTTGTGTTTCATCACCGCATTTGTTCAATCACCTATCTGCCAACTTCTTTCCTAGACCAGCCCAGGTTAAAGAAAATACCCTACGTTCCTTCCAGTCAGCGGTTAATTATGTAAGTTTTGTACTTATGACTTGCTTTATTTGTTATGTTTGACCATACTGCATTTTTATTGGTGTATTGCTATTCGTACACTTGAGGCAACTTTTTCCTATGTGTGCCTGTGTCCGTATTGATTAAAGGCTAGATATGTCGGGTTTTCACATGGGCGGTGCACCACGTAGCAGCGCTTGATCACTCCACGAACGCGGCGATTGCTCTGCCGAGCGTCAACTTGACGTCCATCTCTCATCTGTGTCTCCACTCTCCATTGACCGATTCGTCTGACAAGTTAAAACAGATGTGGATAAACTTTTTTTTCGGGAACGACCGTCTCAAAAATGTGCTGAAGTTGACATCTTCATCAAAGCGACTTTTTCAAAAAGCTCTCTTTCTACAGGTAATCAACGACATTCCCATCCTAATGCAACTTCCACCCCCCACGCGAATGAGTTTGTCACAACCTCAACAAAGTCAATGTTCCGACATTGTCAAGGAGCAAATAGCAAGTTATACGGGATTCAGTATTGAAAGCCAGAAAATGAACTGTTCTCAACGACTAATAAGCAAACGTAGTTACTTCTCAAGTTACTTGTGCTCGATGCTTGGCTATCACGGAGTTCAAGTATGCTGAATTAATGTTCCTCCTCCCTGAACATCGGCCTAACTGACAACGTCGTGGTAACCAGCATCGTATTTTTCCATAAAAATACACCCTTAAACAGGCCAAATGCTACAACCGGGAAGCGCATATTCGTCGGGGGAACGAGACTGCCTTGACGTATCAATGACGCCCACGGTGTGATGGTGAATTCTGGGATGGTCACTACCTGTCGTTTCGAAGACAAGACAGCAAACCCAGCCACGAAGACGACCTTAGCGGAAGCCAGCAATAAGGAGGCTGAACCCTGCGATAGTGAGCCACGCCGAATGCGGGCAGAATATTACGAGCAGGGAAAGTGCAAATCTGAGCCTAGACATACGTAGTCTTCAGGTCTCCACGCTAGCAATACCAGAACTACTTCGATAACGACATGAAAATCCATCATGTGCTCTCTAAGAAGAATCAACTTCCCTTAACAAACGCAAACAGCTCTGTGGCAGTAAACTAGGCACAGTTCTTTCGGTTCTTATTCTAGTTGCGGGAGATATAAGCCAATCGGACGGTAAGAAAGACTGAACTCATTCTAGTTCGTGGTTCTTAGTGAAATGCCGAACTTCTCGGCCATCCAGACAGTTGACGAACTCTAACCTACCGTAAATGTTCCTCCAATCAGCTTCGACGGAAGAACCATGTTAGTAGAGAAATCTCTGATATGAAAGCGGTGGACCGAGCACTCGAGTTGCGTCACCATTCGTTCATACCCAGTCTGCAAGGAAGCAAATGACAGACATCCATACCGTCATCATTATCGTCGTTGCCAATTCGTTATTGCAGTACTGCTATTAGAATGTGCGCTCATATCTGCCATTCACCTGACTCCACATCCAAGACAGGACCCTCCAGAACTACACTGTGGTTTCTGGGAACATACTGAAACAGCCGACACACTCTTTTTCACACAATATCTTTAGGATAGTACCACTAAATAAAAACCGGTCTCCTCAGGTTTTTATGGTCTCACAAATGTCTACCAAGTCATGAACTGAAACGGACTCTAGGAAACTCCAATGAAATTTCAATGCCACGAAAGCTTTTATCTGTTGGCCTAGCAAATTCATGACGGCACGATGACACGTGTCATGGACAATAGACCAGTCTCAGGATCATGACAACGACAAATAGGCTCAAGGGGTTTGCGTACCTACCATTCTCATATTCCCCGCAAAAGCGGGGAAAAGCCACAGGGAATTACCGCCAAAAGTCGAACAGACGGAGACATGTTCAGCACTCGCCGAACGCGCGCCGTCTCAAAGACACTTAAAAGACCAGGAAAAGCAAGCACTTCGCCGACGATCGCAAACTAAACATCACAACTGAGGCGGGCCTAAAATGAGACTTGGATATCGTCGCCAAAGTAGGTGATCGGAAGAACCACCAACTGGTACTAATCTTGAGGTATACTTAATTCTAGGTCTTTGCTATTGACAGTTGCCTCACTTCTGGGTATATTTCCTTATCTGGGCAGTGGCATCTTAAAAAGTCAAAATCGGCTGCGCATTTGCAGTTCGGTTCCCCAAGATTGGGCCTCTATCATCTGTGTGAGACCACAGGAACATCCTCTAAAACACCAGCCTGAGGATGTCCAGGGCTGTAGTCCTGCAAAGATCGTTTACGGCGTCGCGGACACTCAATGAGTCCATGTGAGGAATTTGAACCATTTCCACTTCAGCTGTTTCTGGAGGAAGCGGAGGCCGAAGTGACACGGACGAATTCCATGCACTCAGATACTGTAGTCGGCAGGCATATGCGGCTCTGCTTAATTTCTAAACCTGATCCATATGCTGCATTGTGCGTGTGTCTGTGTCTAACCATTTGCTTGCACATATTTTTTGAACATTCAAAAAGAGATGTTCTATCTTTCCCTCTTAAAAACACAGGGCGCGGACTTCGTAGAAATGGATGTCCAACTGACAAAGGACTTCCAAGTGGTTGTTTACCATGATTTTGAAACCGTAATTACGCCGCGAAAGGTAAGTAATTTTAGTTCTTCCACTTATCTCCATTTTTTATTTGAATAAGTTTTAATGATAGAAGGTGCCTCTAGGACCAAAGATGCCCTGTTTGTCGCGGAGAGAAAAGCTCGCCTTTTCCACCCGACGTCATCCATGCACTGGCCTTATCTCCTATGTTTCTTCTGGGATTTTTTGCTGTCAGTTTTGCGATCTGTTGCATGCCCTTTTAGAAGCGTCGAGGCGAACTTCAAAACCTGTCCGTTGCAGTGAAGGATCTCCCGTATTCTGCTCTCCGCGAACTTCGACTCCAGCATGCTAGTGTCCTGGAAAAACAGCAGACGTACGAAGGTTCGCCCTGTCTGTCACACATTTGTGTCAATTTACTCTGTGAATTTGCCTGCATTTAAAAACTTTTCTTTTACTTAGAACTGGATGTTGATGATCTTGACCCATTCGAACTGCAAATGTTCCCTCTCCTGCGGGACTGCCTTCAGTACGTGGATCCAGACGTTGGCTTCGATATCGAAATCAAGTATCCACTGGAGCTCAAGGTGAGGAACCTTGTATTTCTTCT
>UYRU01042315.1:16852-28133 GCA_900617775.1 Dibothriocephalus latus | reverse complement strand
ATTGACTGCAGGACTTTATCTGTGCATCTCCATGCGACACAAGGATAATTCCTGTACTATCCATATCACTTAATTTATGCGACGCATTCGCTTTGCTGTACGTTGGAGCTGAAATTTAAAAGGAGATTGATGACCGTTTCTGGCATATCAGCATTACAAAGCCCACATATGTAGTTCAAAGTTGGATTTTAAAACGTCCAGTGACCGAAAAGTACGCCTTTGAACCCCAGGACCTGTGTTTAGGCCTGACTGAATGATGATGGCTAATAAGCTGGAAACGACTTGCTCAGACATTGTTTTCATTTTAGATAACTCTCCATATCTTGACTGTTCATTCGACATTCTGCTACAGCTTAACATGGCTGCGAGGAGTTCAGCTCATCGGGGTTCAACTTCCAGGTTCCGCACACCGGTGGGTTGTAATGGCCGACTGATGATGGCGACTAAGTAAGCAATTACTACCTCGGCCTTCGTCGCTGGGACTACGAGAGAACGTACCTGCCAGTAATAGGTGCAGATCAGTCCATTTAAGAACCACCTATACGACTAGAGAACACCCGCCATCGAGCTTGAAGTGCACATTTCAGGTGTCCCGAACATTCCGAGGCCGCAATTCATCTCTCTACATCACATGCGCTTATTCACTTAGACACATGTAGTAATAAATGCTTATTAAAACAATAGCTAGCACTCGTGTTGTAATCGTTTGATGAAACTGGGCTCCGACTATAAACAACTCTGTCTGTGTGAGACATGCAGTAACGCACTTAAAAGCATGTTGCAACTAACGAGAAATTTCCCTCTGAAGGACGGTCTGAGGTCGGAGAGCTCCTCTTTAGTTGCATCGCCGCAGCTTCTTATATGCACGCAAATGCAGTGTCAATCTCCATTCTTATATCTATTTTTGATAAGAAAAGGAGGCAGGACTCTTATATGTTTAAGTACTTAGCAAACCAACAGGCAAGGTATTCCGTAATATGAAAAAAAACGTAATTAGGAGTTTTTTGGGCAGAGAAAGGCAATGGACGAAAGCATAGAGCTAAAAATAGGGAAAAGCCGTAAATAAGCAGACGATTGTTTATTTGCTCTGATGAAAAGAGCAGTATGGTCTGTCAAACGGCAAACCAATTATAAATCTAAAAACAAACCGGACCTTAAATTTAATCTTTACCAAAAAACGATCTCAAAAACTCGAACAACCACCTTCCCTGACATGTAACCGATCGGTAAGTGCCCATTCAGCAACATTGTGAACATCGCTTATTATCGCTAATGTGCATATATTTGTTGAATTAAGATAACGAGTGCTTTCTAAAGTGGGTAATCAAAACACGGCCGAACGGTTCATACCTAGAAGTATCAGTATTTAAGAACGAACAAACGGTACACACATTGCTAAAGATTGCATATCCGTACGGAGGTTAAGGATACGACGGTTCGAACACCGAGTTCGATTATGTCCATCATATGCTCTAAGCACGCCATCTTCTGCATTCTCCACCTTTACCCACCGGATCCGGCTTTCGCCGCTATCCCTAATAAATGCCGGAACACCGCGAGTGATTGAGATTTAAGTTACAGTTAACTTTGCGCCGGATCTACCACACTCTCTAAACTCGAACGGATTAACTTCTTGGCACGTTCTTCTAACTTGAGAGTATTAACCTCCGGCTGTCTGTCCGGCGACTCGTCAGTAAGACGCACTTCAGTACGACAGACGCGGAGCATATTATTCTTTAAATCTACAGAGTACTTAAATGTGTTCGTACGAAATGGGCCACTGGTATGCAGTATCGAGCCATATCGAGGAAAATAAAAATACGTATGGCTTAACGAAACGTTATTAAATAAAAGCCCCAATTTCGACCATGCCTTTATGTTGTAGTGTAGTGCCAGCAGTCGTTTTTAGGCTAACTTTATACAATATATAACTCTAGCTTGAAGTTTGCGGAGTGTCTGCTGTCTAATAAGGGACTAATCTGCTCCAGAATTAACTAGGCATAGCAACTTAGCTGGGTAATAAGACATGCATCCTATAGTTGCAATAGGTATATAAGATAGGAATATACACATACCAACTTCCTCATCCTCATGTGGGGCGATCGTTTGAACACCGGATTTACTCTGGGGCAGTTTTGGCAAACAAGCTTCTCTGCACGGAGGATGCCGACCACCAGATATAGGCAGATTACGCCGGAATACCCCTAATGTAGACAGATTTGACGGTCTCACGGGCAGAAGTAGAGGATACTAACGTGTCATCAGACAGAAAACTTATAAGGCGACGACACGTCAATGAAAATATTAGAAAAGCCGCAGTGTAATGGCAAAAACTACAGTCAATAAAAATATAGTGCCTAAGTAAAACACCTTTAACCACTGATTTTTGATACACCTATGAATTCCCATGGCTTGTAGGTTATACATGCAGATAAATCGATCTCCGACTACGGCGGCCTCAAACTATAAACTTAAAGGGTGGGTACTTTGTCAGCGTTAAAAAAGTTGTTTACTTACCGAATACTTTTGAATCCGGCCTACACATGGACTGGCACTTTAGTGTGTTGATGTAAATGCGTAAACACTCACCTGTGAAAAATATCATTCACGTCTCTACAAGAGTACGATTATTTTACATAGGGCTTGAACAATTTTGCAGAGAATGCGGACCATGTTGAATTCTTCATCAGCAGCATTAACGAAAAGAAAATATACGAAACGCTGGGAATGGACATTTAGCCTTTTAAAAATCTCCGAATTACTAAGAAAAATGTAAAGAGAGAGCGATAAATACGATTTTCACTGTGCCGAAATATACTTTTTTTAGAATTATCATATTAATAAAAAGTCGTAATTTGTTTTATCAAATGAGCATAAGAAAGCTCACTTAATGCATGTTTTGACGTTGTATCCGGGTGCAATTCAAACGAGTAGTTGCACTTGGAATGTTATTATAAGACTTTAATAAAAACAAAACCTAGTGAAAAAGTAATCTCTTGCGTGATGTCACAACAGTTATTACGAAGCACACGAGAAGCGCTGTGACGGCCAACAGTTCAGCTTTCCCATACGCAGATGTCCGTCGTAGGCCTCAGAGCGGAGGTTTGTCCACGTTGGTGATCGGCGCGCGGATTAATTTATGCTCATAGCTAATTTTACCAGGATACATCAGAGCCTCTCCTGGGCGTACTTACTTGTACTTGTTGGGGCTGCAATCATGGCTGATCTAGCCGCTTCAATTATGTCCCGTACGCGCGACGATCCGTTGCCGCAGATATCGACAGCTCGACCCATTCTTTTCGCCAGCGCCGGAGACCGAGTAAAGGAAGAGGGAAATCCAGTTTCTGGACTGCTGCCTTTGATCTCCTTGGTACTTACGCACAGTGATTCCAATTTTTCTATGACCTGCGGGCGCAACTGGAAGTCGACAGGAATATTTTGACCATTGTCCACCAGCCAAAACCAGATAACCACCCGACGTTCACTATGCTGCCAACAGGCAGTTAGTACTCGGTTCACATACTTAATGAAAGCACAGACGCGTGTTTCGCCGGTTTTCTACGGCTGCCTGCCACAGAGGCGAGTGTCTCTTCCGAGCAGTGTTCAGCTTCCAGGTTCCACAAACGCCCGCTTGGTATGGCTGCCTAATGACGGCGAATGAGCGAGAAATAGCCATCGCAGGAGCCGTCGTGTTCACAGCTAGGAGCAAATAAAAAAACCCGAGACAACCCGTATATGACTGAAGAGCGCCCACTAGCGGCCTTGACTAACACTAATCAGGTGCCCCGAACCTTTCAGGTTCGCATTTCACGGTTTGACGTCATGTGGGCCTTTTCCTTAGGGCACGTGTATACAGGAAAATAATCATTTAACAATTAGCTGACAATTATGCAGTACTCATGTCTCGAATAAAAATGGCGCGAAAACGCAGGCGATGGATTATGCATAATAAAATATTATATTAACAAATATTGCTGGAATAGAGAAGTATTACAGTAGGTATAATTTTACGGGCATCAGAATGATATCGGCCGGGTTGTATTCTAGATCGCCGTACTATATTGATGCAGTTTCTACTTATAAACCTCTAAGAATACTGACATAATGACATATAGAAGCGGAGCATTGCAAGCTCTAACCAATCTGTTGGAGAAAAAATAACTTCAGAGTGTCCGGCCTAGGCCCAGTAACACGTAAGTTGAGAGGATAACACCTCAAGCTCGTTGTTGTTGCTGACTGAAACAAATTTCCTGATATAAAAAAGCTGTTTGCAGCCCGTAACTCTCTGTAGCTGAAAGGACAGATATTTAGATTAGATAGTCATGTTTAACAGGCTATTGAGATACCTCCAGTGACAAGTTTGATTGCATGCCAGCAGATTTTTCAAAGGATGTTGAGATCTCTCTCCACACGGAGTTTCCAAACTTAGCGGACCTCATTTGCAGCCGTTCGAGGGTTTGGAAGGCTTTAGTGAAACAGTCGTCGTCAAAGGCAGAAAAAGCTCGTTTAACTAGGTACAGAACCGACATCGCAGACTTCGCTACCTTTTCGCAATGCAACGGGGGTTTACGCGAAGGCGTAATCCAGACTCCCAAGTCCTTCTGGGCGTCCACTACTTGTAATGGTATGTCATCGAAGCCGTAAACCGTGGAGTAAGGAGAGCTGATTTTTTCCTACTCGTATAATATTACACTTGCTTTTATTGAACGACACATGCCAGTCTTTTGGTTATTTTTGGACTCGGTTAATGTTTGCCTGCAACATGTTCGCCATCAGCTGCAATTCAAATGACGCTTTAAAGCTTGGCATTATCGGCAAACATAGTTTTATTTATATCCAGTTCGCCGCCAAAAGCGTTGACGTAAATTATGAACATATTAGGACCGAGGATGGAGCCCTAAGGAACAACGCTCTCAACCGCGACGTCTGTCGGCTGCTTGTCACTGACATGGATAGTTTGGGAGCAACTGCTTAGGAAGTTCTATAAGCACATCAGAAGCGAACTTTTTTCTTTTATGCAGCTGAGTTTGCAAACGAAGCGATAATCCACGAATTAAAATGTTCGCATTGCAGGTGTTTGCTTGGATAAGGAAGAGGATCTCTCGAGCACCAGAGTTTTTTCTTTATTGTCCTAAGCTTTCAAACACTTAGAGAAGTCCATCTTCAGAAATAAGAAGCAGCAATCAAAAAGGCATTTTCCATTCAACTGCCGGAGGTCATTAGGTCGTCAAGGTGTAAGAAACAGCAACCAAAACTGAGGGAGCGGGGACATTAATATTGGTATGCGCGAGTTAAATGACAAGGAGGTCAGGGGTCGTCACGGGTCAGCCCCTTGTTTCAACGGCAGAGGGTCCTGGCAATCCTACTTCCTTTTCCTGTCGGTTCATTGTGGGTTCGAGTTCGCGTGCAGTTCGTAAGTTCGGTTTGTTCTTATACTGTTCTTTACTAACGTAAGGGTGCAAGACTTCGTAGGCCGTAAGAAGGGCTATATGCCTGTTGACAGAGTCGTCATCATTAGTGCCATGTCTTAAGCGTCAGGCTTTCGGCTTTTGAGGTTTCTCGGCCTATGCTGCTCCTCCCTTCAATATCTAAGTTGTGGCCAGTCTCTCCAATTTGTGCTGCAAGTGACAAGTTTGGGTCTAGTATTTGAGCCGTTAGTTTGCGTTCGTGCAGGCGTTTCTGCATTTTTCGCCTACAACGTAATTTCAGTCTTCATCCTTGCAAAGTATCTCGTAGGCAACTGCAGAGGCTTCAGTAGGGGGGAGTTTGTTTTGTGGTTGCATTAAGCAATGATTAGGCACGCTATCGAAGGCCATTTATTAGTCTATATAGGCTGAATGCACAGTCTGTCCTGTATGTACAGCAGTCTTAACAGTGTTGGAAATCGAAAAATATATGGTTTTCTTCCCGGAACTGCACTAGTTTTTGGTTACTTATATTTTCCATAGTTATGCAGCAAGTCGAAATAAGGCTGTTTGGTCTATAATTGTTTACGGATATCAGGTCTCCGCCCTTGTATAGCGGTATAATCCATAGGGATTTCCAATCGGCTGGTAGACATAGAGTCCCGAAAAATGTTTGAAAAAGGTTGGAGAGTGGTTCTGCCAACTCATTGGTGCAGTGGTGCGGATACACAGTAAGTGAACTGAACTTACGCAACCAGAATCGGCCCCTTGGCCTTGGATGCTTGAATGTGCAAACGTTCCTGACTCCGGACACCCAAAGCCTGACGGTACGCAGCCTTTATCAATACAATGCAGACGTCTGCTGCCTGTCCGAAGCTCGGTAAATATAGATCCCCGGAGCCAACTCATACTTCACTTTATACCACAGTGGCCCGCGCGAATCCTTCAGTAGACAAGGTGTTACCACTGCCCTCTCGCAACAAGCAAACTGTCTTCTACTTTCCTGAGAACCAGTCAATGAACGGATGGTTTACGTGCCCCTGAAGGGCCATTTCACAAACATCTCTGTCGTCTTCGTGTGCACAGCAACCTCCACCGCCGACCAGTGCAAGGAGATATTGTACTCGCAGGTGAAATCATTAGTTGGAGGGCTCCCTCGCTGCGATCTCTTATTGTTGCCAGACTCTGGAATGGCCGGACTGAGCGTAGTGCTCCCGCAAACAGTCATTTTATTGGCCGCTTTTGGTTTGGTTGCCGATACCAGAATGGTGAAAGATTGTTGAACTTTGCTGATCGGAACCGGCTGTTTGCTTTTTGTTTGTTTCCAGCACCGCAACCAACATCTGATAACTTGGTTCTCAAACTACGGCCGTACGATCAGTCAGTTTGATTACGTTGTAGTCGAGTCTGGCAAAGCCCATGGGTCTGAACACGTCCTCGTTCGTAGACCCTCAAAAGCTTACCTCTAATCCCCGCCGTCGGTTAAGTGAGAGCGTATGAGGGTCGCGAACAGGGTCTCATTGTAGGCGAACTCATACATCGGCAGGAGCGACATTTCCCTGCCGTATAACCACACGACTCATTACAGGAGTAACCGCTAGATGTCTGAAATAGTAGTTACTATGCCCTTAGATACCTTATAATAAATCCCATGTAAGTAATCCCACCATTGAATGCTGGAATACGTCTGTGCATCTCCATACAAAAACGCATTCCGCAATATCCATTTTGATTAGTTTATGCGACACGTTAGTCTATGTATATATTGAAGTTTAAGTTGAGTCCCCACATAGAATTAAGTAGGCATCACTATTAACGCAGGAAGGAGTAGGGGCAAAGCAAATTAGACTGGGTTGCTCATCAGCCATGTTCGTGTAGAATTAGGTAGTCCCAGCCATGTCCTAGGAAAAAATGTGCATTGGAGTCCCAGAACACGTGTTTAGGTCTAACTGACTGATGATGGCCAATTAGCCATAAAGGACTTGCTCAGTCATCGGTGCCATTTTAGGTTACCCCTCATATACTGACTGTTTCGCCGACATTCTACCACCGCTTAGCACAGCTGAGGGGTGTTCAGCTCATCGAGTTTCCGAACACTGGTGGTTGGTAATGGCTGGCTAATGATAGCGACTAATTTAGAAATGACTACCTCCGCCTCCGTTGTCGTGACTACGAAAGAATGCACCTGCAACTACTAGTTGCAGATGAATCTGTGTGAGAGCCACCTACGCGCACAGAGAACGCACGCCAGTGACCTTGCTTCACACATTTCAAGAGCCCCCCAACCTTCCAAGGCCGCATTCTATTTTTTTGACATCACAAGCGCCTATTCACTCAGTTACGTGTTGTCATGCAAATTTCATTAAAACAACAGCTAGCACCCATGCTGTAATCATGTGATGAAACAGGACCCCGCCCATGCGCACCCAACTAAATGTGCAGACGTCTGTGTGAGACATGTTTTAGGCAACGATCTCATGACACATTTGACGTGGTACTTAGTTTCGGCACAGTTGGAGAGATCCGGGCGGCATAGCGGTGAGAAGTGTGAGGCCAGCGTCTAATTCCTGGCCGCAGGCACTCTAAAACCGACACCCCATGCTAAGAAGCACATTACAACTGATAAGAGAACTATGTCAGAATAAGACTCATCAGTCGGTGGAGTCCTTTTGATTTGCACTATCGCAGCTTCTTTTATCCACGCAAATACAACATCGAGTCCATCAGAAAATGTTAACGTTGGTAGTTAAAGGGTTAACTCTGTCTAAATGTGAATCCCAAGTCGGAGCACCCCTCCTTATTTGCATCGTCACTGCTTCTTGTTTCCACGCAAATACCAGATCAAGTCTATGTCAAAAAATGTTACCCTTCATTCCAGTACCTTTTTATAAGCAGGGAAGGCAAGAAGCTAGTAGTACTTAGCAGGCTAAAAATAGTGATGATTAGGTACTTTATGGAAGGGAGAGACAGTGGAAATAAGTAAGAAATGATCGAGATAAAAATAGATATAAGCGGTAAATAAGCAGGTGGTTGTTTATGTGCTCCAATTCAGAAAGCGGTGTCGTTGCAAACGGCAAACTAACTCTAAACCTAAAAGCCATCCAAACCTTAAAAGTGGTCTTTAGCAAAAGATTACATCGTTCGAAGAACTGCTTACGTTAACCCGTAATCGATTGGTGAGGACTCACATACCAGAAGTATAGACATCACCTTTTTGCATTGCAATGCACAAGGTTCCATAATCGACATGAAAATTCCCTTACAGATTATTTGGTAAGGTCCCAAACGAACTGCAGTGACTGTCTGGCTCAGAAGTGTCTGTATTAAAGAGCGAATAAATAATTCATCTACTGCTTAAGAATACATTTCCGTGCATGTACTATAAAACAGGAAAACTTTTAATGTAACGAGACGATGATAAAAAATATTACAAAAACCGCGATTGAACTGCAAAAACTATACTTAATTAAAGTAGAATACCTCTGTGACAGGCCCTTAGCTATTGATTTTTAAAGCCTTTATATAGTGAAATAACTTCTATTTAGTAATTTTATACAAACCTCTCTGCTACGAGTGCCGATTTATTTAAAGAGAAAGCCGAAGTACGCAGCATGTATCAGAGTTTCTGCCCGTTCCAATAGAGAAAAAGGGAAATCAGGTTTGTAAATGGTTTTATTTGATCTACCCAGAAATCACTCGCTTACTCAAATGAGCAGAAACCAAAAGTTGATAGGAATATTTTGACCCATAACCATTAACCAGTGCAGGATAACCGCGTTAATTTCATTAGACTGCCTAGCGGCAACTAGGATTGCGGTCGCATGATACGTCATACTGTGGGTAAATGCACTAGATAAAGGTCCGGGCGCGTGTTTCGCCGGTATTACATGGCTCTTTCGCAGAGGGGGCGATTAATTCAGCTGAGCAGTGTTCGATTTTCTGGTTCCGCAAATCCCTGGTTGGATATGGCTGGCTAATGTTGGCAAATGAGCGAGAAAGGGCCATCTGAGTATCCGTCGTCTCAACTATGCGAGGATACCTCTGTATGTGCTAAGAGCAACTGAGAAAATGCAAGACAACCCTTATATATCTGGAGGACACCTACCATTGCCTTCGCTAACACGTATCAGGTGCCCCCAACCTTTCAAAGTCGCTTTTCATGGTTTGAAATATATACATGAAAGTAATCATTTAGCCAAAAGCCAGCACCCATGCAGTACAATGCAATGAAAATGTGTCCTGTATTGAATAGTGAGCAGCCACTCATAAACGAGGATAGCGGCGTGAGCTACGCGATAGGGGGCGGTCTCACATCTCACAGCGACTGATATTTGCCCTAAAAGTAGCTTGTCTTGTAATTTTGTGGATGGCGTGTACGCAAAACTGAAGCTTTCAAACAGCATTTCAACAACCAGGGGCCGATCATGTTGTCAATTCTCCGCAGCCTCCCGAGGTTCTGTGTTGTAGCTTTACTTACTGAGATTTTGTGTACATGCAATGTACCCGCATTACACCTCATTCATTTACTTGAAATTGCCGGCTAGAAACAAATAGTGTTTACGGTAGTAGGAGCAATGCGTGCATTGAAATAATAAAGATATCGGCTATTATTATTGTGGTGCATAGCGTTGTCGAACAAAGATGATGGGTCTCATAAGAATCGGGATGGCGAATGCCCTATGGAAAGTTAGTAGCTGTGGAGTTCGGGGCGTTCGTATTTAAGATCGATGTCTGCACTTTAAATAACGAAATATATGTTTTGTTTATTAGATTCTGTCATAGAAGTCCTACGATACATTTTCTGTTTAAGATGGAAAGGCATGAAGTGATACGAGGAATGAACGTGCTAACAGCAGAAAAGAATTATTTGGCGGCGGTAGTGTAGTACAAGGTATTTAAAACTACGCAGCATAACTACTCGCAGAGCAGACAGTAAAAACACCTCCTTGGGAACAATTAGAAGGAGAAACAGTCACTCATGGGATCGCCGCACGCTAGCTTGAAACGGGGAGGGGATCGTAGGTGTCACAAAGATCATCACCAAAGTGTGAAAGATGCTGCTAGATACTACCTTGCTGTTTGTAGAGTTTACCGACAAGAGGGTGAAATCAAAAGTAACCGCCACGATCATTGACAGTCAGTTGCGTGTCGACGAAAGGGAGGATGTTTGGGGGCTGCGCAAACTATATCGGCAAGGTGCGGTAAGTGCGATCGCTGACGAGATCGTCGTAGTTCGCACAAGACCAAATAGGAAAGACCGCGAAGACCTTCGTCTCCGTTAGATGGCGTGAAAGTGTAGGCGATGGACTGTATACAGTAAAACTTCAACAATGCAGTCGTCATCCAAGGCAGAGAAAAAAATTTTGACCAGGGGCAGAATTGACGTCATAGACTTGCTTATATTTCTTGCAGTGCAAGGGGCACATGTTCCATATTCTCGGGTCGTTGCAGTGGTATGTCATGCAGTCGGTAAACCGTGAGGTTAGAAGGGCTGGTTTTTCTGGCTCCTTAAATACTGTACTTGCTCTCATTGAACGGCAAGAGCCAGTCCTTTGATTACTGTTGGCTTCGGTTAAGGCTTGCCTGCAAAAGCTCTTCGTCAGCTGCAGTTCGGGTGACGCTCAAAAATTTGATAGCATCAGCAAACATGGTGACAGCGCAATCTAGTTCGCTGACATAATCGTTGATGTAAATAGTGAAGATAGTAGGGCCGAAGACGGAGACCTAGGAAACACCACTCTTAGTCGCAACGTCTGTCGACTGTTTTCCATTGAAACTGACAGGTTGAGAGCGGGTGGTTAGGAAGTTCTATGAGCACGTCAGAAGCCTACTTTTAGTCCAATGCAGTTGAGTTTTTGGGAGCCTGATGTGCGGAC
>UYRU01042313.1:7355-28376 GCA_900617775.1 Dibothriocephalus latus | reverse complement strand
ATTAAACGTTAAGCACTTACCTCTTTCATTCAAATATGCTCGTTGCCGAATGAACCCCTTTACGAAACCAGGAAATATATGAACCATATTAGACATCACGTGATTGAACACGGTCATCAAAAAGGCCGCACTCAAGGTCTGCCTGGAAGGCTGTGAGAACGCAAGTGATTGTTTTGATGAAGGCGATACAAAATCCTTTCTACTACCTAGCCGTATGCCAAGGAGGCACTGCAGTCACTGACCACTGAGTGGCTGCATCGATTTTGCAACTCATCGGCTGTTATGTCGTTATGAGAACAGACCTGGGTTACACAGGAACCGTCTTCCGTTTTAACTGACATACACATGTTCAAGGTCGGTGTCACACCAGCGTCTTGTCTAGTTTTTACACGTGTGCAGCGAAAGGTCAGCAGACATACTGCCTTGTTGTATGATGCTGTTTTCTATAAGGCAAGTCCAGTAAAATGCAGATGTAAATGTGGGTTCCACAGAAAACTTGACTTCTTATTTGATGATAACGTCATCAGTGCTCTGATATGGGTTCCAGCTCATTATAATAAACCAATTCTAATCACCATTCCCGTCATGAGGCAAGTAGGCTTGATTCTATGAGATAGCAATTGTTCTGAATTATAAAGGTTCGACATCAATGGATAAGAGGCTAATGCGCCTATTTCTATGGAACGTGTTTCGCTTTTGAGACGATAAGGGGCAGGACTAACCGAAGAGGCCGCCATTATACCGAGGTGCCAGACTAACTAACTTTTATTATCTTAGCTGACCCTTTTGCTTAAACAAATTCGACACAAGCCTCCAGCTCAACCTCAGTATTTGGCATAGAAGGTTAAATTCCATCTCGGTAAGATAAGCCTTTAGACATACAATCCACGATTCTCTACACGCGATGCTCCCATAAAATTATAGGATCACAAAGATGTTAAAAAACTTTGTTTGGGTAATGCAAATATATTAACACGCACGTTACTTAATTATGATAGAGGTTCATCAAATACTCAGTGGCAAATTCTTTGCCTTCAAAGGATACCAGCGAAAACATCAAGAAGGATAAACGAATATGCTTTTAACCTCGCGGATGCGTCAAGCACTATCAGTTAACTATTCTCACTAATTTGCGGAGGTAGCCCAGATTCATGGATAGCATGAAATGAAGTTTGTTTTAGTTTTCGATATATTGGACGTTTCAATCGACTTTCACAGATGCAGTTCCTGTTACGGAGACCGGGACCACGATGGACTCGTGGTTTTAGGCAAAACGAGAACGCGAGAAAAGGCGCCGCTGCCGGCCAAACCCCCCCCCCACCGGGGTAATACGCGCGCGCAAACAGAAAGCTAATAAGCTTGCGCTGTTGGTTCCAGTACGCGTGAACCCGTCTGCTCACGCATGCGGCTTCACAATTCGGCACGTTCCGCGGGGATATTACAGCGTGCCAAACGGCCAATCAACGTATGGCACGCCGTAAGATAGAGTATTCCAGAAGCCTCATGGCACGAACTTGGTAGCGATGGGACAAAAAAGCCAGAACCCCAATAAGAAAGCTATAGTTGGCGAGCTAGTAGACTGCTGTTTCTGCAGGTCTAGAATAATTTTGCCGTTTCGACAAACCGGTTCCCTTTTCTTTACCTGCTTAGTTGTACGTGCATAATACTTCCAATTTGTGGAATAATTTGGCTTCGCTTTCACGTATGGTCCAAGTGGGGTGGTGACACACTATCAAATGAACACGTAACGGCTGATTGTTGTAGCTGATGCATCTCAACGACATAACACAGAAAATATTGACTTGTTTCTATCAACTTTAGTGGAGGTGGATTTTCTACAAGAAAGCGATTGAGCTCTAGCGATTTTAAAAGGCGGAAACATGTTAAATTAGAGCATCCACGAGAAAGTATAGGGTGAATGCCTGTGTAGCCAATAATGAACCCAATCCTTCGCACCTGTCTTTTGCAGCCACGGAATATCAGTGAAACACGTGTCGGTATTATGTGCATCATAACCTTAATATATAAAATTGGCTGCCTTTAGACAGCTCAGATAAAATAACATGATTTTATCTACTTGAACTGATGAACTTACGCCCAAACGCTCATATAAAAGTTCGGTCCACACCTGAGAGTTCGACAGTCGCTCTCAACGATATTCACCACGAGCTTCAGCAGACTAAAACAATACGTCGACGGCCGTGGGATTAAAGTGAATGTAGATTTGCGGAGCAGCTATTTCACTATTTCAAAACTCACGCACCTAAGCCTGATATCAATACAAGAGTCAAGAAGACCGGAGACGCTGGAGGGCGCAGAAGGTGTGTGCGAACACATGATAACACGTGCCACAACAACACCACCTTGCTAGGTAGGTTTCCGCGTGCGCGGAAACACCATAAAAGCCATTGCAGCCGGACTCACCCGCATCATAGCACCCCTCATTGTATCATCCATCTATAATCTTGCCAAATGGTTATACAGGCAGCTACCGCTTCATTTGGGACGGAACGGAGGTGATTGACATATTCAACACACAACAGGCGCGAGATTTCCTCGAGGTCTGGCACCCTAGCGCACCAGCACTAACCATCACGTAGATTTGGACGCTCACTATGTAGGCATGCGTGCCGGGTTCATTGGCTCACCCTCATGCGTGACCTAATACATCCCCGTCTATTCTTCGGCAAAAGTGATCTAATCAGGATGGGCTTTCATCCAAGGAAGTTCGATTACTTTAAATATATCACGTTTCTCCTCCTTATTAAATGCATTTGCGCGCTCTATCCTAACGTCAGAACAACAAGATGTCCCATAATTTAACTCAGAACTAACTTAAAATCGAGCACCACATGATGCTCCAGGGACGCGTGAACAAATGTCAGTATCATAGTGCAAATGAAATGGTTTTTTTATGTGTGATATGCAATCTCACACGATCACTCTTCTAAATAAAAGCACACTAAAGAAAAGAGTCTTCTACCACTTTTGATTCCAATTCAGGTAAATTTTCCTGAATATCTCAAAATTCTCAGCTAGTTTTCTAACCTTGTGACCTAAATTTCAGCGTTCTTTGGATATAATATGAACTATTTGTTCCGGTGAATAAGCGGAGTTATTTGAGCAGGAGCAACAGAAGCCTGTTACAATAGAGACATATTAGGATGGTAGGTATATGACAGGCGAAAAGTTAGACGATACATTCTTTATGGGAAAATCTAATGTTGAGATATGATTCCGTTCAGATCATCTTTAAATTTCTTTAAAGTGAATGGATTGCACCAGACTAGATATTATGTTTAACGTGTTTATTACAACCTTCAAAATAGCGTATTTTCTAAAACTATACAAAGTAGTTGGGACTTCTTGCACGCTTAGGACATATATTCAGCCTTACAAATTATTAAACCACACCGCTGAGAAAAATGAACTTTCCGAACAGTACTTGGTACTAAATATGGTTTTAATTAATTAAAATGTTTACCAAATATGTGACTTCTTAAAAGACAAGTTAAACGGGTTTGTTGCAGACAACTGCCGGAATATTTACGCTTTTCCTGGGTTCGGTCAATGTGAAACGTGCGACTTGTTTGGTTTCTTCACTTCTTGAAAAAAAAGTGTGATAAATTGTCATTACAAATGAATGAAATACTCACTTTTTTCTCTATGATGTTGTAGTATCCGGTATATTTAACTGCTTATTGACTGTAAGTGCACTACAGAGTGACCACGTAAGTACTGAGGTATTCCAAAACTGTTAGTATTATACGCGTGCAGCCCAAGTTGTCATAACAAAATGTTTTAGTGGATATTTTACACTATCCGTTCGCCATACTCCAACTGCACTGACCGAATGAACGTGCAACGCTGCTAGAGACGACTACTGAGCTTAAGAACTAGCGTTCCTATTTCGGCAAGGACGAAAACCAAGATCAGAGAACAAGAGATTAATTTAGCACCTGACATGAAACGTCATACCTCAAGTGTGTGTTCATACTCATAGCTAGATAAATGGAAATTCGACTCTCATGTACTCGTAGCACGAGTGAATAACGAATAGAAGAATGGATGGAATGACTGATCCACTGATGACCGACAGGTGTTACGCCCTTGGCGACACTGCGCGTCTTATCATACCTCGCTGTAGGTGATGGGTGACTGATAACGATAAGTGGACAAAGTGCCAGACAAGCTTCCGAAGCATTTGGGAGGGAGTGGTGGGTTAAAAAAAGAAGGCATGACCGCATCATTATTATTATCATTATTATTATAACCACTTGCAGTCAAATTGGTTCTTTTACTGTCATTCCGTGTTTGCGATTTAATTACGACCACATACGTCAGAGCAACTAAAGGAAGACCTTTATACCATCAATATATTGCTTAAAGAAAATATGGTAGTTTGTACTTTTAGCCGTGGAAGTAGAAGAAAACAGGCCATGCACAGGCCTATACGAAGGAAATAAATTCTGAACATGTTACCATTTACGGACAAGTTAGTCTAGTGAGGATTGGGGACAGGTTTGCAGAGCACTTTAAACTTTGTGAACCGAGTCAACAGCACAACAGGGCAGGTGTGGGAGCGAATACTAGGGGTTCATGGGTGGAGTACTGCTCCCTCGTCCGCTATTAACCGAAGTGACTTTGGCCGCAATGAGTGAACATTTTTGAGAGCGTTTGACCAGCATTCAAGAACACTAACTAGACTTGCGGAATATAGATGCAAGGCATATGTCGGAATAAGAACAGCGGGTGCTTAGCATATGTTAAAATTTGATGGCATAAGATTGCGCGTGTAAGCGGAACCCACAAATCACACCAAGGCTGAAAAGTGAAACTATTGAACATTTCAATGTGTGTGAAGGGTGACTACTAGGCCGTTTTCTTGAGCTCGGTGGGAAATTTGAAAACAGACTAACGGCGCTATTTATAAAAGTAGCCTTAGAAGGAAAAACTAACGGACTTAAATTAATTCTAGTCGCGAGTTCAACATCGTATTCACCGAGATAACCGCTCACATTAGAAGAAATAGCAGCTAAGAGTTGAGTAAAATAGTGGTCTAGGATAAAAACCCGTTTGCTCGATTGACTGACTTGGCCACGACCTAGAACGCCCTGTTCCATTTCCTTTGGACTTGCCCCACTCATTGCGGACAGAAAAATACCCCCTACAACTGCTACTTTTTATTCTGCTCAATATAGATCTCAGAAAACTTTATTCGGCGAACATATGTTTCCAGCAATTCATCGTCTTGCTCATAGACACATTTGCAAGAAACGGGACCTCCGAAGTAGGCCCTCCGAAACAGGGGCTACTCCTGCTTCCTATCTTGGATATGAGAAATTCCTCTTATTACCAAATTGCCAAATGGTTGGTATAAAAGCTGAAGTGGCTTAGAACTCACTTAAACCATAAAAGCTTGACTTGTACCTTAAGGTTTGCCAACGCTTTAAAGAGTATGAAAGTTGGTGGAAGGAAGATGCTCTCATTGGATGTATCCTCACTTTTTACCACTGTACACATAATAAAACAATAGACTGGATCTGTGAAGTTATTCGGGATACGGACAGCCAGATAAGTTTGCCCGTAAAAATCCTGAAGGAACTACTCACTTGGTGCACAAAAATGTGCAATTCTTCTACAATGGCCGAATCTACAGACAAATAGACGGTGTGGCGATGGGCTTATCATTTGGCCCCTTTTTTCGCAAATCTGTTTATGGCAAAGATTAAGAAAACGAGTGTAAGGGAGACCATCAGTGACCTCGAATTTTACGCTCGATACGTGGATGACATCCACCCCTCCATCGCTTTTCCGCAGAGGCTGGGTTAGATAATGAAATTGTGTTCCTTGATGCCTCCTAAAACTATTGAAACAGAACTTCAACAGCCGCAGAATACGCTTCTTGAAAACCGATACCCAAAAATGTCCATCCTCACGAATATTGGTGAGTGCGCTAAAAATCGTGTTACTTGAACTGCAGAAAAGATAGAAGGCTGTATAAGACAGCCTTTTGTTAGGCGATGCTGAAAGAAAGCTGATAACGCGATGTCAGACTACTATGATTACAATTGCTTTCCCCGTGGCGAACTTACGTGTGCTCTTCACGGACTCTCTCCTCCTACGATTGGACGGTAAAAATCGACTCCCGTTGAAGGTCAAATCCATGCGCATCTACTATTTCACTTAGTCCTGTGTAGCAGGATACATTGGCCGCACAACGAGGCGCCTCGAAAAGAGAGTACGTAAACATATACCGGACTGTTTAAGTAAAGGTGAAACCAGATCGATCTTGAGTTCGGTTTTCGCAAACCTTGTCGATAAAAATCTTCGAGTCGATACTAACGAAGACTTTCAGGCTGTCTACCGGACATCAGCCAATTTCTCCAAGGGCTTACGCCAACGGGTGCTAGCAACAGCCAAATCAGTGACTATACGGCTAGCGAATCCAGTGCTGTGCTCTCAGAAGACGCTAACACAAGCCTTTTCACTTACTTGGCCGACACTGACGCCAGATGGAGATCGCATATCGCGCCCACCCTCTAGTAACAGTCGTTCACGCCGTGCAAGTGAGATTAATTATCACTGAAAGTACTTGACTCGTGACGAACGCTCGCAACCTATTTTACTTTCCACCCCCTCCCTACTACCCTCTGACGCTGACTTCACCATGCGGCGGTGTGAAAACGATGAGTTGTAATCAAAGGACCCTTTTAACCCTGTCCAACTCTATGATTTTCATTATTCCTGCAATTTTGCTGGCCTGGTGATGAATTGCTGAAAAAATGTGTTTGCCGAATAAACTTTCGAAGTTAAATGTAGGAATATTTTCAGAACTTAGACGGTCAAAACGTCCATTGGTGTTAAAATAACTCAACGAATTTCTAAAGTTTGACACCAGGCTTGCTGAGGCAAACGAGAGAATCAAATATTTATCCTGGGTGAATATCCGACACATTACTGCAAAACCTTACGAATAAACCATATCGTTGTATCGTCACCCACGCTGAGACGACATGCAGAAAGTTGCCTTGAACCGGTTAACGCCGGAATTCTGGAATTGCAGCGAAACCTGGGTCAGGGAGCAGCAGTCCTCCACTGTCTTGAAAATCTCGGGAGAGTGGCGTTTGACGACTATGTACAAACAAGCATAAACAGAAGATTCGGGTTCAGGTGGGCCAAACCCCTTCAATTTATCCCATCAATAAAAGCGCCGACCACCCTTCCAGAAAATCCGGAGCGGTACGTGCATAATTATTTTTCAATACGACCTGACAAATCGCTCTTAGAGGTACTATTTCTAGTTCCTATGTTCTGCATCACACGGGAAAGGCCGAAGCAACTAGATTTAGAAACAGAATACGGGACTCTTTTTAGCTAGACTGTCGATATAAAATCTAGCGAGCCTAGACAAGTTGATTATCTCAAGTCGACTCTGGTTAACTGCTCCCAGCAGTATTTAAGGGGAGGGAAGGTGAGAAGCAGGACGAACAGGTCCAGTAGGCAAACGATGACGAATCGGGTGAAGGAAAATAATGAGGAATAGGAAATGGAGAATTCCGTAGCGGGGTAAGGAGCAAAGGAAGGTGTATGTATTGGAGGTGGATGAGGACGACGTCGAGGGATTGAAAACCTCTTTCGACGACCTAACAGCATATGCAGACGTATAACATGAGGGGGAGATGGTGTCGGCGGTTTTAAGGGACATATGGGATCTGTTTTTTGTGGAAAGTACACTTGGCAAGCAATCGTGCAGGTATCCCGACCAAAGCAACATCTTCAACGAAACAGTAAACATATTTTGCTGCCTAGTTAATGAAATTTTGATAAACATGAGACATTTTACATTTAGATACATTTGCCCATGAGACTTGTGGACATATAATGAAGGTGCCCTAATAGCCCAAAATCTTAAACAATTTCTGAGTAAGGGAATCGTATTTTAGTGATTTCATAAGCGAAGTCCTTTTTGTGAGAAAAGGTTGAGATTCCCTCCACCCCGGAGATCAGGATTCAGGCCTGTTATCTTCAAAATCTGCTCTTTTTCCTTAGTTAGTGCATGTCTGGCCTGTGCACTTTTCCGAGAACTGAATGCAGGTAAAAACATGCGTTCAACGTTTGGTACAAGTGGATCGTGTGAATATGGATTGGGGTCGGCGGCGGGTTGATTAGAGGTGGTATGTGCGGTGTCAGTGAGTGTTGGGTGAAGTCGTTTCAGAGCAACAGAGGGCATGGACCATTGCATTCATTTCAGCAACCGTTGGCAATACCAGGCGCGGAGTTTGCAGGCTGTTCTTTAGTGCGCACATTACCACCTTCCACAAGTTGATAGCGGTTGCTTTTGCATTTGACAGCAGACACGGAACTACCGACTTTGGGGGATTTTGTAGAACCTTACGAATCAGACCACAGGCTTAGCCTTTCTTGAACTATGCTTGAACGTGTTCTCTTATTCGTTGGGACGGGCGCCGAATCGTGTGATAATTAAAGCTCATTCTAAAAAGGCAACAAAATGATTGGATGCATATCGAGGTGGTCTGAGCTGAAAACTTATCATCAACTTCTCTATAACAAAACAGGGTAGGTTAAGAATAATATCTTAACTGTTGCCAGTGGGACGGTTTATAAGACAACCCCGTCTCAGGAGTTCATTTGTCGCATTCCATTGCATGAGGACTTTGAGGTATAGTTATTTGCCTTCTACAACAATGCTGTGGGTTCTTCTAGTTTCGCGACAATACAATTTGCAAGTAACCTGTCAGCATACCCATTTTATAAAGCGGAGCTAGGATTATTGTAGGCACTTCTGTGATGTAGTCTGCTGAACCAATATTTCCTAGACGAGTCAGATTGCGTATCCGCTGGATAGGTACGAAACTGTCAATTTACTTTTATTGGCCAAATGAATTTTTTTTTCGATAAAACTTTGCTTCGGACACTACTGCCTGGTCTTTAGTTCAGAAGCACATCTAAGTAAAAAGTGAATCTGGCCTTTCCACCTTCAAAGTTACTTTGCTGGAATGAATTGATACAACTGATCCAGCAGCTTTGCATATTAGCGTTTCGTCGGAAATTACACTTGGAAATAGGCAGATATTTATATGGAAGGACGCTGTTCAGCATTACAGACTATGTTATTCCACCGGCGTCCATTTCCGTGTCTTCTCACAATTAAATTGTTTATTGACTTAAATCTCCAATAGAAGTGAATATGCGAGTTCCACGAAGCAGTTCAGAAGAACGAGATGCGATCACTGGAAAATGAGTTTTCTTTTCCTGACGTTTTGGATTCCGTCGGGAAGCCTTAATCAAAGGTAATGGTAGAATAATCGGAGCCATGCGCAGATAAGGGTGAAAAATGCACAGATTGCACGGTATTTATAGTTCCTAGCGGTCATTCGCGTGCGTACTATAATTATCCGTCGGTCTCTGGTAGTCACCGCTTGGGGTCTTAATTGGTGCGGTGATGACTTGAGACTTCGCTATCGACTAATAAATTGCTGCGATTTCCTTATCCGAGTTGGATGTGGACTTGGTAATTGCGCGACTATTATGCTCGCTGTCGTCCGAGTTGTTGCTGGGCCCGGCCCTTCCCACCTGACTGATTCTCTTGCTCAGTCAAATTCTCAGTACGCAGTACGGAAACGCCAAGTCATTGCGCTTGCTGATAGACTGGAAGCCTGAGAACCATGACTCAAGCAGCTCGCGGCTCACGCGATTGTCACCGATTGCGAAATATTTGGCCTTGTTAAACTTGAAAATATGGCCGGGTCCGATCGAGTGAGCTGCAACCTGAGAGTTTGTGTCTTTCCTTCTCACTGCCGCTGCATGCGCGGCCACTCGCGTCCGTAGTAATCTCCCGCTTTCTCCGATGTAGTTGTACTGTCTACAACTGCACCGGATGCGCTAAAAAACCCCAGTCGTGTCCTGCCGTGGCAGTAGGTTTTTCGATCTCATGGCCCGGCGTCTGATTGTTGCTTTTGGCTTTTGTGCACAACTCAAACTCCGAGTGGGGTGAGCAGACGGCCGACGACTTCCGATACATTTTTCACGTACGGAAGGGATCGCCAAACTGTCGGGCCAGTCGGATGTAGTTTCTACTCTCGTCTGCGTATACACTGATCGACAAAATTGCGCGGGTAAACATTCGCTCTCAGTACCCATCGATGATATTGTAATTCGAAAATTTTGGCTTCCGCTTCGCTGTAATGCGTTTCAACGTGCCAGTATAGCGCTCTTACGCAGCTGCATTTTTGATCGATCGGGTGGTTGCTGTTGAAGTTGCGGACCTGCATAGTGTTGTTTGCCTTACTGAACACTTTTGTTTTTAGGCCACCGCCGTCTTCGTGGCAAACGAGGACATTTAGGAAGACCAGCGTGTTGTTTTCTTCTTCCTCCATTGTAAATTGAATGTCCGAGAAGATGGCGTTTAGACGTTGCCTGAATGTCCATATCTGATCCCGCTCAATTACGACGAAAGTGTCGTCCACATACCGAATCCAGAATTTCGGTTTGTGGTGATAGAAAACCAGCGTCTCCAACCGTTGCAAGACCGCCTCTGCTATGAGTCCGGAAAGGGATGAACCCATCGGCGACCCATTCCCCTGCTCGTAGATAGTTCCGTTGAAGTTAAAATACGTCTTGAGACAATACTCTAGGAGCTGGAGGATTTGGGCGTGCCCGAGGCGATTCACCGTTTCATCGTATTTCTCTCGTAGGAGTAATTGGGTAGTCTTGACTGTGAGATCCTGACGGATAGAAATAAAATCGAAGTGACATCAAAGTAAACCACGATAAATTTGGCAGGAGGCCTACCCTTTTAAGTTTCTCCAAGAATTATGTTGACGACCTGGATGTTGTGTTTGAATAAGCTGTCAACAATTTGAGCCGTCGGAACAGCCACTTTGCCAGTCCGTAGGTTGCAGTTCCTTTGGGAGATACGACTGGCTGGAGGGGTGCGCCCTCTTTGTGTTCCTTGGGGAGACCATAGAAGCGTGCGAGGGCCGTTTCCTGTGCTCTCGCCATGCGTCGCTCGATTGGCGATATTGTACCCGAGTTCTCCATTGCCAACTGCGTTGTGTTGATTTCGCGTTTCAGCTTTTTTATGGAGTTGGATTTGCATGGGACATAGGACTGACGATCGGCTAACAGAGTTTGAGCTTTTTGAATGTAGTTTGTCCTTTCCAGTGCGGCAGTGGAACACCACTTGTCCGCCGGCACGATAACGAGGTCATTGTCGGCTCTGAGTTCTTTAAGTGCCTTAGGTTCGACCTTAGAGAGAGCCTCGCGTGGTCGGTATGCCATTAGGAGGGACGACACCTGGTGCCGTATAAGGTTCTTCGTTTCGTCCGTCGCTTCTGTTTGGCTGAGAATTGATTCAATTGCAGCAATCATGCTAGCAGGTCTAGCATCAGCTGTCTTGAATGAAGCTTCATGCCTTAACACCCGCAACTGTTCCTCTGTCAGATCATTGGATGACAGAATTTGCACCAGTTTGTCATTCTTATATAACGTTGGAAGAGGTAGCTTGCAAAACTTAACTGCAAATGCTGCCTTTCGCTTCCCTTTGTGGTCGCGGACTCGTTCGTCCACCCTCCGCTGGAGCAGTTGTGTACCATTCTCGCCCATGAACTGAAACCATTTTGTCTTCTCTTCTTCTATCCTCTGACGGTATTTGCGAAGCCTCGCGTGACAGTCTGGAAGGATCAATCAGATCATACATCTGGCGTGCTGAAATTCGCTGCGTCTTGCCAACTCTATATTAACCGGAGGTCTGTATGAAACATATTTAGGTAACACATTATTGTTAAGACACCTGGGAAAGAATCGGATCCGCACATAAGTAGACGACTCTCGAAGGAAAAATGTTTCCCACCAACAGGATACTCCGGAGTGACTAGGAAGAACACTGTATCGTCCATCGACACATTGCTTCAAGACTAGCTTATATGTTGTCTTTGTAGCCTTACTGGTGGACATCATCAGGCCAAAAGTCTGGTGAAAGCGATAAGTAAATTATGGCTGGATAAGTAAAACAGAAATTAAAATCAGCACTGGGAGTTGGTTTTTTTGAAAGAAAAATCAATAAAGCAGTGTTTCCTTGTCCGCTTTGTAAAAGTGCATTTAGCCGCGGTGAGTTAAAATTCACCGACTGCGCGGGACCAAGGTGAAAAAACACTAATTAGATGCGCTGAAATTAGACCCAGGGCATCCTTCGGAACACGAACAACGGACGTTTAGCGTATTTTTTAAAGTTGACGGTGGGAATTTACATGTCTAGGCGGAAACGACAAGCCAGTGCAAGTTCGTAACTTTAGATCTTAGAGCATTCCAATTTGTGTGAAAGGTGATTGCTGAACCATAGTGTCGTTATCGGTTGGAACATCGCAGACTATTTAATGGATCAACGTCTGAAAGTAAATTAAGTCGGATCACCTGACGAATTGAGGAAAGTCGTTTTTAAGGACAGTGAAGTCACTGCCACGGAAAGGGCAAACACATGAGGGAATTCAGCTGACAGCTGTGGAAGCTGATATACGAAAACGGTCTGAGTTTAGGTGGGATTAATTGCAAGTCAGTGACGTAAAATGCAAATCTGGCAGAGCAAGCTTTCTATGTGTGTAAAAGGGCGCCTTAAGCAGTTAAAATTGCTTTGTTTGGTTAATAGTAGCCAGCTGCACTCAAATATACACATTCGACTTTGCATAACATCAGCAAGAAATTTGGATAATGGGAAGCGTTCCTTAGTAGGGTTTACCTATTCCCTTTATGAAAGACGTGCAAACAGTCTGCGTGGCGACCATTTTGCCCGCTACCGCCTCCGGTTTTTTTTTTGACGGTGGCCTGACACAGGGCTCAGTTGGGCAAGAGGGGAAATTGTGCGGTATGTACTACGTAAGTCTGTTATGACTGGAAGGTAACTGCCTTGCAAGTTACTGACTCTTCGGCTTGGACGTAGTTCACGAGGAATGACGTTTCTGATAGTGATCTGCAGGGACCAAAAACTTTGCTTCAGCTCTCCTTTCACCAAATTGAGACCTTTCCGACTTGTTATCCATTACCAGAGAATGTGGATAAGTTAGTTGTTGATCAAGGTCGTACATGTGCAAGTCCTATTAACCTTTCTAATTTTCTTGCTGAACAGTTGACGTCTGTATGCACACAAGTGTGCTTATATGCCTTTTGAAGATGTGTGCAACCCTTTTTAGCGTAATGAAGAAACAGTAGACGAACACCTATCTACAAGTAATTGCGTCAGAAGGTTCGGGTTCAAAAGGACCACTAAGACGTAACGACCGTTCGGATGACGTCTAGCACATTCACTTGTGGTAATATGTCAAATCGTGAATTTTCCAAAGTTCTTTTTACATTAGCGCTTGGGTTCTTGCAAACCGCGCCCGCACGGTTCAAAGCACACCTAATGCAAAAATATCACTTCACATGAAGTGAAGTGCATCAGCTTCAGTCGAATAACCATACCAAATTCGCGAACTGCAAGCAGGTGGTAAGTCGTACATTAGATTTGAGCGATTTGGCGTTAGTTGAATATAAGCGCAGGTTAGTATTGGTACTTTATTTTACTGATGAAACATTTGCTGAGTAATTAGCATCTGTTCGCCCACCCTGACACCCACAGGCTATTCCACAAAATGAGCATATTTTATTTAGTTACAGAACGATATCAACGTGAAGAACTGAAGAGAATTTTTGGCATGTTAACTTCTGCTTAACAACACATCCTTTGCATTTTACAAAGTGAATTTTTGCAAATGTAAAACAGTCACGTAATCCTTAATTCTGGCAGGGAGAAGAAATCGACAGCATGTAAATTGGCTGTTAGCCAGGTGGAAGGAATTGTCTTATAACTTTACGATAAATTAATAATAATATTTTAACCGATCCATCTAAATTCCGACTCGGATATGGTTTAAAATCCAAGTACAGATTTAGGTGAGACTCAGTGGCTACATGAGTCAGTTTTCCGCTGCTCTACGCTTCAGCGTCGCTGTTCGAAGAAAATTCTTTCGGACAAAATCCTTCTAATCCGACCAAAAAGCGCCTATAAATGTTAAACGGTAAAACGTCCCCTACTGTGGTATGAAAGTCAACGTTCGGGACTTGCGTGGAATAATCTAAACTTTCTGTATTTGGCATATTTGTCCGCATATAAATGGTAAGGAACCATTCAGGAATCGGGAAACTATTTTGTTCAGAACAGCTGAGACAGGTATTGACGGCGGTAGTCAGGCAACCATCTCATTTCAGCCATTTATTATATTCCATACGTACTGACCGAGAGAATTTGTGACTCGGCTATAGATGACCGTTTATCTAAAAAGTGGTGGTCAGCGGTCTCACTTAACATCCTCTCAACTAATTTAAAGACAAAAGCCAAGCGTAGTGAACAAGATATTTAGTTAGCAGTTGACACGAATCATCATGTTTAAAATGTTTTCAGAATGATAGGTAGGGCGATGCGCATTTGTCTTTCATATAATTCTAGCACGTTAGCGACTAGAAAACCGAGAGAGCTCGTCTATTCCCTTTGACCATCCTCTATAATAATGTACATACTGTATTAGAAATTATTCGGCCAGGAAGATGTCTACTTTTTCTATTTTTAGGTTCGAAATGATGATGCGAGCATATCGTGTTGTGGGCTAAATAACTAGGAATATTCTCTACGCTTAGAATTACTGGTTTATTTTTATAGGGGTGGAGCTCAATATTTTGATGATTTTCCCATTAAAATCATCATCCGCAAATGTACTTCATAATATTTTATTAAATCTCTGACTAGGCGGATATCTTCCGTTAATTTGTTTAATGTTAAGCAAGAGAGAGAAAAATAAGTTTGCTGAGAAGTAAGAAGTATGTATCTTCTATGTTAAGGATTACTAGTTTATTTGTAAAAGATATTAGCTTGCGCATCATCATAGAAAATAAGAACGATCTGTCCTTTTTCCTGTGGAAATTAGAAACAGAAACCAATATCCGAAGATCTACAGGATGAAACTGAAATTATGACAGGTTCACTACAGGCCCGCGGAAGGGATTTTCTCAGGCAGAAGCCGTCACGCAGTTTTGTTAGAAGATTAATTCTTTGACCATCAAGATGTATAGAAGGGCCCAGGGAAAGGTGCCTGGCCTTGCCGCCGATGAGCTTCCAACTGTCCAGCGTCCGTTGCCCGTCTCGGTGACAGCCAGGTTTCCCCAATCAATCCAAACTGGCGGACTAGGCGACCACGTTATGTTCGTGGCAGGGGTGAACAACATGGTACAGTTATGTCCGCAAGATAACTGAAATATCACTTGAATGGTTTCTGATTCCATTCGACCGGAGATATAGACCAATCGTCTGCCTGCGCGTTTTCTATGTAAAATAAGATCCGGGCATCAAGAATGCATCGGGATTATCAGCAATTACATGAAGATCTACGGCTTAATCGGCTTTCCATTTAAATAACTACAACAAGCGCTCCATTCCAAAATAGTAAACATTATAGTTTCTAGAAAAACGCATAACGGATACTTTACATAAGGGAAATGGTTTTCGTAAGTGACTGGATTTTCAAGTTTTACGTCAATAATTGCTTTACTCTGGCAAAATAACGCATACCGTCTCGAAACAAACCAAAGAATTGTTTTATATTGTGTGAAGAGATCATCCTCCTTTTCCACGTGCAGCAGTAACTCGTTCTTTAAACAACACAAGCTCAGCAACGTTTTATGGAAAGTCCAAGAGGCTCAGATGCATAGAAAAGCCAAATATCCAGGCTAAACTCCATGGTAACTGCATTCTGTCACTTGGTTTCCTGTCCGCTCTACAAATGACTTTGCTGCCTCTAATTGGCACACGGAACAGTAACAGGAAGTTCATATACTCCCGGCTGGCATCTCTCCTTACTTTTTGACGACCCTCTGAACATGGGTACCATGAAAGCTCGCCTATTCAGGGGTATCTGATGAAGACTGCGTTTATTTGAAAAAGACGGGGCCTAATTAATACACAAATGGCGCATATGTGTAGCGCGTGACTCACCGAATAATGTCACAATCCGTAGTTTTGATAAATCCCCTCGCCCGCTGGCCTCCTCCATTTGGCAAACCGGTTGAACAGTCTAAAAAATTAAAAATGCATTCTGAAGCAACCCTTATGATTAAGGTAGGTAATGCAAAGCCCGGCCTATACAGAGCCATTGGTGCACAAACATAATTCCGCTCATTATGCTCAAGGCAGATTTAGCTCACATTGCGCTAGGTCGACATAGTTCTGTTTGATAGATAAAATAACCTTTCTTGATAAGTCTGTTAAATAGAAAGAACTGCCATATGGCCAGCCTCATGTGGTTCTACTTTCTAACTATGACTGCCGTGTCCGTACTTATCAGTGTTTATACAGAATTACCAATATGCATTAAGAGTTTTGCTTGGCAAACGAAAATGCTTATCATTTTATTTACCGTCGAACAACAGACGGAATAAATGTTTTTCTACCAGACAATCCACCATACATTTTCTTGATATTTATTGCGTCTGTAATTTCTATATGCCATACAATACACGCGGTCAGAACGCAGACTTTAAAAAAGGGCAACCTTACCTCGATGTCACTCGTAAATAAGAATAGACGTTCTTCAACGATGTTTGGTGGAATCACATACTCCTTCAGTAAATGAACACCTGATGGAAGCTGAGGGCCTATACGTCCAAAATAAAGAGTGTACATTTTAACGCATCTTAAAGAAAGTTAACTTCTTCTAATTAACGTACGAATTCGTCAGGTTCAGAAGCAGAAACTGCAGTGATAAAGCTATTCGAATAAGGGATATAAAGGTCTTGCACGGATGATCCCTAGACCCTAAGATCTCATCTTTTTTAAAGTAGAGGTTACTAGAAGATTCATTATCTAGTTTCCTTCAATCTAACGTGAATACTTGTTGGAGTTACATACATAACCCCTGAATACCACCGTACATTAGAGCAAACGTAAAATATACATTGAAAATGGCGGCTTTTATTAACGTATAGCGAGTAAGATACAAAATAGCTAGCAAATTAATTTATTGTGTCTGAAGGAAAAACCGCAGATATTCTAAAAATGTCAGAAATGTCAAGTACCGTGAAAAAATATTAAACGTTTAAGGTTGCTAGCAAAAACATTCATTGGCATAACAAGTGTTTAAGAAAGACTATATGTATTTATCTCGATATTAAATGGATATTTAAGGAAGACTTTGAATAATGACAATTTTATGCTCTAATAATTCTTCATCTTGCTCTTAAAACAAAAATACTACTAGGAGGTGCTGTTTTCTGCCATAATTTTGAAAACTGCCATGGTTCCAGATGGTCCTGAGGCCTAAACGATAAAATTTAAAAATTAATAAAAAATTCATGGGTATTCACATAATATCAGTAATTAATGCTAAAGGAAGAAGTATATATTTTTCCAGTGATTTGGGGGATTTTTATATCATCGCTTGTTTGCCTATAATCAGTTATTCCTTAAGCAGTTTCAGTTAAATATCGAAGATGATTAAAACCTCTGCCCTGCTTTGCTTTATAAAAGCATGTGGATGGTTGCTTTCGATGACTGGAACAATACTAACCGCATGCCACAAGCAAGCAGTAAGATAACATTTACACTAGATAACACGTAAAGAGTATTTCGTCCGCCTGGGGCAACTACCATTTTTATCCATCGAATATCCTTGCAAGCCGGAGCCTACGAAAACAGTTGTACCCTGTCCCAAGAAATGAAACTACCTGCAGTGAAACACGGTAAAACGCATGTCTATTTAATTCGCTCAATCCCATTTAGTTTCTTCTTAATATATGCATGTGATCAATATATTCTGGAAAGCTAATTGGTATTCATTAGTGGGCCTTAAGAAACAGGCTCGTGTGCCACGGGTAGACAGGCTATTTGAGGTTGACGGACAACGTGACCACGCGACCGTCTTTGGTTTTTTGATTGGGTATACTTTAGCCGATGCTAAATAAACCTGATTAACTATGATAAATCATATAGGTGAAACGCCGCCAGTGGTTCTCTTAATTAAATGAATGCTTACATACTTGTTCCGTATTTAAGAACAAAGGATAACGCCACTTTTGAAAGTGATTTGTTCTTTGGATTGAAAATGGCCGTGGCGGATCCATGAGTTATTCCGCCCTCGATAAAAGCGAGCCTTCGAACTGCAGGCAGAAAGCAGGGTACACAGGTTATGCTTAACCAAAATAATTATTGTGCTGGATTAGGTCTCATGGTTTACTTTTTGGGTTGAGTTTTCCACTATAATATACATGGGATTCTCCTGACCTTTATAGGCATAAAAATATACCAGAACTACTCACTTAATTTAGTCGTAGCTGGCCGCGTGTTCGTCTTTACTAGTGAATATGCACTTCAATATTTAAGTTAGAGGCTACATTTTGGCATGGAAATAGTGGTAAATTGAACAACTTTTGATGTGACATAATTGCACATAAAACTTCTAAGTGTAAGACCCATACGAACCTTTGCGTAAGAGCTACAATATAACTAGAATCTTCTGGATATTCTTCATCCTATAAGCAATAACCAGCCGTGATCCACAAGACACAGACAACCATATTTTAGATAAGGAAGTCATCTTATATCTTGCAATTTATGGAAAATGTTTCATGTTTTTTCTCCATCTTACAATTGTTAAATTAAGCGCTGTATATTCAATTTGAATACCTCTTTACGCATTTCGACATTATTCTTTGTTTTCAAGCCAATGGGCGCTCAACCAGACATGAAAAGAACAAGTACGTATATAATATTAACATGAAGGACAGTTTGCCTCCAACATACCTGATATTACTTGGTAACAGAAATTGGGTGGCATACATGAAGCCTGGTCAGAACCCTCGCTAATGGGCTGGTTTGAAAACACTGCCTTGGAAAAAGGGACAGAACATATGATGAAAATGTAGGGAATCGATTACAGGCAACGCGAAATGATAGCAAAGCACTAAACAGTAGATTTTGCCAAGTTGGTACTATAACAAAGCAGAGACAGATGATTAAACAAGCCAAATAAACACGAACTACGTCCTCGAGAGGAATCTTGGAGGAAATGTCACACATAAGCAAAATAAGAGCATTCTCCGCCGTGAAAATATGCAGAATGCGTCGGCAAATGTTCTGGTTCAATATCAGGACTAGACCTTTAGTGCTAGAAGTAGTTTTGGAGCCGTATTTCCTAAAGTGTCCGCGAATAGTTAACACCTAACATTATGGGCACAATCGCATTTGTAAACCTTCCACCCCAATCTACAATGAAATCTACGGCACCAAAAATAACACAGAGTTTATGTGGAAATTCCGGCAAGGCAGCCTGTGGGGTACGGTACTGGTGAGCTCCTTCTATTAAACGATCCTGGAGTAAGAGCACGCTTCTGCTGCGAGCTGGTGGCGTGGTTTCTATAATTCTAAAGTTCTGGCTTCTAACAAACACCTAATAGTGTTCGCTGTCTACGACAGCACACAATGGACTGGTATAAAGAAAAAACCAACAAACTATTTCATACATAAAGTACATTTCTAATATTCGATAAGAGTTTATGAACTGCTCATCAAAATGCATAATAAAAGTCAAACTCACAACGAGATCTGCGTGAAATTCCTCCCATGTAGAAAAGGTGCTATTCTCCGGGACATAATATTTTAGCACATGACACTGAACTGAAATGCAAAGCATATGCACGACAGTAAATATAACTTTATATATATAACGTTATATCTATTAAACTTAACCAGCTTTCTCAAAACTGCTTGCGTCCTATGATTCGAAAAACACTTATATTGCAAATATTGTCATTGCTCAAATCCATCTCTTTAGTAATGTTCAAAACCGCATCAAAATGTTCCTTATCCCATAAAATGGGCTGATTCTTTTAATTGTGCCAATAGAATTGAATATGCGAGTTCCAGAAAGCAGTCCAGAAGTGCTTGAAGTGCTTAAAAAGAGCATTTTTTTGATATTTTCTATAAAATCTACAGGTTAAGAGCTTACGTTACTTAGTATAAGATTTAGATGCGAGTATAATAAACTCACCAACACCCAGCGAAAGTGCAACCAAAAATACTCGTAAGATTGATTGTCCCATAGTAACTTTCATTTGGATCCTGCAAGAAAATAAGAAAAACTGATTTGGTACACGAAAAATTTTGGATTATAATTATATTAGACTACGCATTTGGTGCAAAGTATTTACCATTTACCTACCAAAGTCATATTTTGAGCACATGCAATGTTAGCTTACTCAGTTTCCTTCCCTTCAAATTTTCTCGTTACGCAACTTGTGAAACACTTAAAGGTACAGGAAATAAATATACCGGAGTTGTCATCATGTGACTCGTAGCGGTCACGAAGAAAACAGAAAACCGCATTGGGGATCGTCTTTCTTACACACAGGCCACTAGGCCAAATTTACCGCTACCAATCAGTAAGAAGTTAAAGAAGCACCCGAATTCTTGAGTGGCAAGTGAGAGAAGCGCAGGTGTAACCAGTGATATTCCAAGTAAACAGCTGTAAGAACACGAAGTTACTATGGTGCGATGAAGAAAGAAGGAGGATGATATTATGCTGCCACACTTTACTCAGAAAGGACACGTTTTGTGCAGGTCTTTTTAAACGTTTAAACCCATGTATGTAGACAGTGGAATATTAGATTTCGTCCCATGCCGTAGAATTAACGTTTTCTGCGAGCTTTATTTCGCGTTGAGTTACAAATCGCTGAAATTCATCCTGTTCTTTCACATACCTGCAGCAGAAGTTCCTAAACACTACTTGCTTGAAGTCAGCTTACACTGAGCTGCCGTCTCCTTTCACCAACATTTATCAGTTCACTAGATGGTTGCCAGTTAGCTATCGGAATTAACCGAATAAACGGAAAATTTCTGCTTACAGGATGTCGGGTGAATCGGTGCATAATACTATGAGTAGACAATATCTGGCGTGATCCAACTTTTGATGTGTAAATGTA
>UYRU01042312.1:3103-17019 GCA_900617775.1 Dibothriocephalus latus | reverse complement strand
CCTGGTCACCTCATAAATTAATGCTACTCTTAATTCTGACAACGCGCTCTTAAGCCTTCACCGGGTGTATGCAAAGGATTGAAAAGTGAGAACACCTGCCAGGACATTTTCGTCTCGAATTAATAATACGTCTTCTAGTTTGAGGTACAGTAGGTTGTATATCTGATGCAATATGAAGATAAACATTTAAGTGGGGATTTGACATACCGTTGAGGTCGTTTATTTTGTTCATGGATTTGATCTGAGTTGCAAAATGCTGATTACTCGAAATGCGTTCCGTTCGGATTAGTAGGCTGGCTGAAAACAGGAACGGAATTGGGCCAAATAAAACGTTTGTTGGTTTCCAAGGAATTTCCTACGCCAGTAGACACTGCGGAAAAATTCTTATTTGTGCCTGTTGTACTATTGGCAGGAGGAGATAAATAAATAATCGGTAAGCCAACGAAGCATCCAGTGCAAAATGCCTGTGAACGAAGGAAAAATATCATCAAGCTTTAGTCCCGATATGAACGGGACTGTTTACGGTTATCCCACTTATTTATACTGGCCGGCATCAGCAGTGGCTTCATCTGTTTGTCGTTTATCATGACGTACCCAGGGGGAAT
Source organism: Dibothriocephalus latus (assembly GCA_900617775.1). Taxonomy (NCBI): domain Eukaryota; kingdom Metazoa; phylum Platyhelminthes; class Cestoda; order Diphyllobothriidea; family Diphyllobothriidae; genus Dibothriocephalus; species Dibothriocephalus latus. The sequence continues at coordinate 16,414 of UYRU01042312.1, read as the reverse complement.
TTATCTTAACCCTTAAGCAGACATCAGCTCTCGTAAATACTGGCTTATGTAACTGTTACATAAAAGTGTTTAACAAAATAAGGACGTAACATTAAACTGTTATAAAGAAGAAAAAGTGGAAGCATTATGTTTTGGGCTTAGTTTGAAGATTAATGTAAGAGTCTGTCTTTTGTAGTGACAGCGCCATCACAATAATCGAAATGAGAAATAAATTAGCTGATCAATTTACGTTTTAGGTCGGGGGTTGGTGTTTTGGTCTACGTAACCACGGGTGTTGCCGATAAGTCTGCTGACCGTGTTCTTGACAACGCCCAGGTCGTGATTAGTCTTGTTTTCAGCCTACGCAACTATCTACCTGACTGAGACCGTTTTTGAAGGTGGAGGTAGCGATTTGGTTTAACTGGTCCATCAGCCGCTAAACTTCTGCGTGATGAAGGCTGAAACCATGTAAGTAAATGATGAGCCTTTTTCAAAGTAGCCGCAAGTCCAACAGCTGCAAAATGTCAGATAACACACACAAAGTCAGTTGCTGTTCATCAAACGGACGTCTTTTCAGGCCTGAATATAGCTTATTAATTAGTAGCTTGCACAGTCTTCTTTGTTTTTCGAGGACGGTTGTACCTCAGTCTTTTTTATTGCTAAGTATAAAAGGTAACATTGTGCTTTAATGCTTACATGCTTACCAAAACCTGCTAAATAAGATACTTTTTAAAAGCGTTTTCGTAAATAACGAGTATTTAAACATTCTTTCTTATATAGCTGTCTTTTTGGGTCATGGTTCTAGAATCGCCCAACCATGGACAAGAAGAATGAACGTCCACAACAACAGTCACGAACCAACGTGCCCGATGTTAAGTAAAAAGCTTTTTTATAAAAATTTAGGCCTTGAGAAAGTGCTTTAATTAGATATTTCGGCGTCGAGTATCTGCGTTTTGCGTTTTTTGAAGGTAAAGTCAAGATCAACATGAGACATTCTGGTCAGTTTTTTGACTTCCCTAAAAATGAAGTAATCTCTAGCATCATATCACAATCGGTATCACAGGATTATGCACCGCTAGCTTGCCGAGTGTTAGGCAGCAGTTTACATATTTGACGCTGTCTGCGCGACCTACTTGAGTCATCAAAAAGCAGGGGAAGCTAGCGACTTCAGTTTAATAAATATTTCATCCTTGGCTTACTTAAATGCAAAGCAAAACCCAAATCACTTGATATTTGGGATGCCTTGGACAACTTTAAAGCTCCTTTTGAGTTCTTCTCCTTTCAACTGTCAACTGATACCAAGCCACGCAGTTACTATGCGGATTTGTATTTTTATAAGGATTTTATTGGTTACATAGGCTGAGTTTTTGTGATGTTGGTAGAAGGAGGCGGTAATAGGAATAGCCCAGTCAAGTAAGGTAATTTGACTTGTGCATGATTACTGAAAATATAAATAGTCCTATGGCTTAAATTTAAAAGCCACCCTAAAAAGAACTTAAGCTGTTGCCTTAACCTCAGTTCTGATCTTAAATCCAACCCCAAGCTAAATCCGACTCTTGATCTTAAACATAATCACTTTTTTTGTCGGAATTTAGCGCAAAGTCACCTCTGTTGTGTCGCTTCCTGTTCTCATGCCCTGTCCATGCGGCCAGGAACATTTTGAATCCCTGACAACTATAGATTGCGAACGAACTTTTGGAAAGCATATTTTGAGTTGCTAGCCACGTCCGCCTAGCTTTTTTTAGAAAACACATTGTTCAATCGCAAGAGTATTTCAAAGACATGACAACGTACATTGACCTTACACTGAACTCCATGTTGCATCTATAGAAAACTTAATTTTGCATTCCAAGCGTTTACTTCTCCCTTTCTCGGAAATGGCCATATTAAAACTACATGTTTAAGAAGTACTGAATAAACCAGTGTAAGCTGGTTTTACGAACTTCTCTGCTATGGGAAAATGAAATTACAGTAAACAATCAAAAAATAAATGGAAAAGGTTTTGAAACAAAGATATCTACGCGACTAAGCACCAGCTACATATTCCATTCGGAAAATATATTTGCAAGCCTTAGTTTTCGATGATCATTACATGGCATTACCGACTAAAGGGAAGGGAAAAAGTCTGCAAAGTCCGACTGCGGTGCCTTGCCATTTGTAGCATGCTGTAATTTTAGTAAAACTGTAGTATGAGGATTAAAGCCTGCCAGCAGAGTTGTTTTGATGTAAAAATATTGTATGCTTCCGTTTGTTTGAGAATTGGATCTCAAGTAGTCGCCAATGGTTTTCTTCAAAAAATTGAGGCGCTAACGAATACGTGAGAAAAAATTTCTCTCAAACTCCATTCGTTAATTTTGTGATACCGTTCTATAAGGTTATGGTTCTTACTAATGAAATAATTTCCCAAGTTATTGACAAAAACGGTCCCTTAAAACTAACCTTTTCACAATTTATTTTTCGAAAAAACTAGATGGTAAAATGAGCAAACGCACCATGCATAAAGGAGGATAAACCCTGTGGCACTATATTTTTTAAAACATTTTGATGTTTTAATCTTGTAATTGAGAAGTAATTTTTGAGAATGGCCTAATATTCTTGGTGGATTGTGTTGTGAGCCAAAAGCGTTGATGAAAATAAGGCTTCCTCAGCTTGATAATACTTCCGCCATAGGTACTACCGAAATGTTATCTGTGGTAAAATTTAGCAATGGAAGAAAATCAGTTAGCTATGGGAAATGAAGATACAGCTCTTTGTCATATGTGCTTCTTAAGTTCAACATTTATTTATCAGTATAAAATAATTTAATTTGCTAAATGGCGTGTACTAAATCATGAAAGAGCTTGTACAATATGCAAGTGAAGCGAAATATGGGGAGTCTACATGAGTGAAATGTAAAAGTCCTTGAAAACGTGAAAAAAAAAATAAAAATACATCCCAAAAATCTATTTATAGTTATCCCACATACAAAACAAAGTTTACAAAAATACATTTTTAAGCGAAATGGAAATAGAACTTCATCTGTACCGATGGCGTCAGTTTTAATGAGATAATCCAATAAACTTTTAAATGATCACAGTTCTCTTTCCCAGCCCGTATACCATATTCCTGAAACAGTAGCCAATATAAAAAAACGAACGTTCACAAAAAGTGAGTATCAGCGTTTTAGAAGTTGAATACAAGATTTCATAAAACATCCTAATCTTCTAAAAGTTAAGGGCGGCCAACATACGATTTATAAACCTCGCCACCACAGAGTTATCATAATATAATTAACTCTCTCATCGCAAGTCTTCAGGGAATTAAATCTTTTCCCAGTGCAAAATGGTCAGGAATTTAGCATATTTTTTAAATAACTTCAATGTTGATCTATTAATGTTCTGTCGGACGACTCAAGTGTAAGTTTAAAAAAGTATAACCTTCTCAAAGTGTCGCATAGTTTTCCGAGAACAGTGCAAAAATGCTATTGTTTAAAAAAACGAAGGCTTAATATCGAACACGAATTTACAGCAGACGTGGGAGAAAATACATAGCTTATAGAGAAGTAGCGGCTCATTTAAACTCTTGAGGTTTCACTTCAAGAAGTCTCCTATCCACCATCGAAGTAAAAAAGAGGCCGACATCGACTGCAACTGCTCCCGTCAATAGTCAATGGTGAGGAATAAAAAGACAAAAAATTGTGTTTGACGCTCATTGTTAAGAATCGTTTTCTGCTACAGTTTTGCAAGGCTACCCAGCCATAGGAATCGGATTTTCAAGTTTGTTATGCCAATTCTGTAAAGAGTCATTGTGTTATGTGTACAAATTAATATACAAAGGTAAGCATATTGCCAGCTGGTTCAAAATTATCTTTCAAATTTGACTGGATAAGTAAACTAACTTTAAAATTAGAAAAAGCCTGGAATTATGTGAGTTCTTTTTGGTAGATCGTCAATTAAATCTCATGGTATACCAGCGCAACTTAGAATATTATTGAATTCATTGTTTTCCGGACCGAACAGTTATGCAGTTCGCGTACTTTTTAAGCGGAAATATTTCATTAAAACAGTACATGTAATGGTTATAGGCCACAGGATACATTTAATCATTCGGTTCCGTCGACACCTCGTACACTTCTGCGGGTATCACAACCTTGCTCTGAAAACAGCAAAATATGTAGCTTCTATTTTTAACAATATGCCAGAGAATCAGAAATGGTAGTTCAGTGCTTTTGTTGCAGTTCTTAGACCACAGAGGTCTTACATACCTTATTCAGGCCAGACCAATCAGCGCGGTATTGATGGCCAAACCGAGTAAGACTGTCAGCCTCGTGGTTTGGGCGCGTGAACCAATGGCCAGGTCAGCCATTACCATGCGCACAAAATAAGGGCGGCTTTCACTAGACAGGCAGACATCACCACGTGTTAACAAGACACCCTGGCATTCAAATCATGTCCCATCTACTTGGTGAAATATATAATGAACCAGTCATGCAATACGGGGATTCAACTGATCTAGAGTCCATCTTCGAGACGGTGAACGCCTACCGACCACTCGTCCTTGACCCTGTTGTCCACAACAAAGTTGACGTCGAGGACGGGCACGGCTGGGTACACTTAACAGAGCTCAGGACCATTCGTGTGAATCGAGTACCACGGAAGTCGTGCAGAATGAGAGCGGTGTGTCCGTGTTTGGTTTGTTTCCTCACTCCTCTCATTGTTCTTCTGCTTCTCTGTCTGGTCCTCATAAAGGCCCCTGTTGTGGCCCAGCCAGACACGATTAAAATGACAGCAAACAAACACCCGCAACACACACTACAGGATACTACCTCGAATGCTTCCCTCAATCCTCAATTTGATTTGCCCGAAGTACAATCCCCGGAAGTCCACGAACCTCTTTCTCCATTACCACAACCAGATGGTAGCCTGACTGAGAGTTCTACCGGCTCACAACACCCCATGATCACAGCACAACTCCCTACAGCTTCACTGCTACCTTCTCCTTCGCATTTAGCCGAAAACGTTAGTTTGGAGAAACCGCACCAAGAGTCTAAAAGCACATGCAGTTCCGATGCAGATGCGGCTGTTGTTAAGGACAACCAGAGAGTCTTTGTGAGATCACTGAAACCCCTTGAAGAAATTGAGGTCGCCATTAACGAAATTACCGAGTCGTTTATTTCAACTCTGAAACATGATGAAGATTGGCTTGGCTGGTTGTTAAAGCGAATTCGCAAGGAACAGAAGCTACGTGCAGGAAAACGGTGTTTTACGGATATGTGCCTTTACCGGATTCCCTGTTATCTTTCTCAGAAGTTTCAAAGTGAATTTGCTTTTTCAAAAGTAGATTATGCCGACACTCGATTACTTAGTGCCAGAATTCGGAAAAGACGAAGTATAGAGATGATAGAAGGAGCTGGCGACGGGGAGGAGGCAGTACAAGAGGCGTCTGTTTTGTCGCCTCTATTGACGGATCTTCTACCTAAAAAAGCAGCCACTGATTCTAAACTTGCAGAATTGGTGTCGGCAGAAGTGCAGGTTCCATCCAATGAGGTGACATATGTTCAAAATGAATCAGTGGTGACTGAAGTTGTTACAACTGTAATGCCATCTGCCGAGGAAGAGGATTCAAGCTCGATGCCAGAGAAGAACAACAATGGTGATGATGGTTTTAATGAGGAAGTGGATGCAGGCTCGTCTGGGGATCTGGATTCAGCCTACAGTGATAATAGCTTTGGATCGCCACTAGTCAACTGTACAGGTGTCTATGCAGAGTACTGTTACAATTCCATCAGCTGCATGTTTGTAAAGGTGTTAGAAGCAGCCGTGTGTTAGTAAGTTCGTAGAAAAATACTTTTTTATCGATAAAGCACTTCCTATTCATTTTCGTGACTAAATAGGAAAAAATAGTAGTAACATTCCTTGGGGATTATATTACCTTTGTACAATAAGATGTTACATGTGTTTTCGTCCCCATAGGAAGTGTTTTACCCCAGTTTTTGGTTTGATTTTTAAGTGAACTGCCGCACATAGGATCCGATAAGTTTAACAAGTTGCTGGCGACCTATCTCATTCAATGTTAATTAAAATTCAGAAGTGTTTTTCGATTCGACAAATCGTTACTGAAGTGTAGCTTTAACACCTACTAACATCTTATATAGTCCCAGGATATTTCATAAAGGTGAAGACGCCGACTTTTGAATAAACTTATTTCCAGCTTATATTCTAGCAACAGAAATACTCCGTAACATGAGTACTTCAGTAGAATGAGTGTTCTTCGTTACTTTTTGATACCCTTCAACATTAAAATATATTTCCTAGAAGCTATGTACAGACATCTTCTTTATTTATTTCCTTCATTAAATTACTTACTCATTAAAAACTATAATACTAGCAAAGTAAGCTTTCGGTTTAATATAACATTTCCCATTGCAGAATAATTGGGTATCCAACCTGTCGTTAAATTTTCACATAGAGGTTTCAAACTACGTGTTATGTACAATCTGTGTAAGAAAAACCGAACACTGCTCTACGCAGTGACAGTAGTTTATGCAGTGCACCTAATCTATCACTAGTCCCAGCATTTTGTGCTATGAACACGATGGTTGTAGGGTTTTTTGTGCGGCGCATTAGGATAGGCAGTGGAATATACATTAATAACTGCTATATGTATTTGTACTTTATTGTTTTTAGAAATTTTGTTGATTTATATTTGTAGGGTTGCCTAATCTGTATTATCGTTTAACGTATTGCGGATAAAACCGATTATCAAATTGCAGGTTTCTTAAATTTTTCAAAAATAGAAATAGTGGTTAGAAGGCCGTTTACTTCAACTTATATGCTGTCCAACTTACCGTTCTGGAGTTAGATTAGTACAGTCCGCGGCGCGAATCGCCTCGCACGGAACAACTTACTCCCAGCGACCGCGGGAAACAATTTTGACTACATTTTTTCACTTTATACTTATTTCTAAAAATTTCCTTCCCTGATTATGCTACTTCCCCACCCCCAAAAAACACTAAAGTCACCGTTTCCATAGGACAAAATGCAGAGACTAGGGGTATATTAGGTGCACTACAGAAAATACTCTTGCGGAAAATTCGCACTGCCTTAGCAACCCGTTACATGGAATTTTGTTTAGGTAGACGGCAAAAAGTAAGCCCATTCCAATTCCGGCATGCTGACGTGAATATTTTAAAATTAGGCTGCAGGATAATAGGCATTGCCACTATACTGAAAAAAATACTTTAAATCAAAAACACACTAAGGAACTTCCGTTGACATTTCGTGAGATAGAGGATATGACGATATACGACGAAATAACACATCAATAGGAGGCTGTCTTATCTCAAATTTGCTTACTGATGTGATCCATTAAAAGAATTTAAGATTTTGCCTGCAGCCAGAATGGAACAATATAGGTTTCAGTATAATTTCACACCTTAGATTTTCTGAGGCTCGATATATGCTCAAACGTTTTGGCTATCTTGCCGTTATAAAAGAATGGCCTGACAACCACTAATCCTTCTGTAGTCTGCCTTATAATCATAAATCGGACAAGTGTCGATTTAAAAATAATCTTTCCTATACTAGCTTATCAATAAGAGCACGAAATTTTGGTCTATGGATCTTAGCAGCGTTCGATAAATTGTACTGACTGTAAAAAGCTCAGATAAATAAACGGAAGCCAGAAAATACAAATTTTTCCTCTAAGACAAACCTCTTCGTTGACACTGAAAAGTACGACTATGCAATAGTTGCGGCAAGCAACGCTCTAAAGACTTGTAGTACATGGCCGCATCGGAAGGCCTTCTGTTAAGCAACCTTTGGGTCGGGTTAGCCCTCCAGTCACTTGCAACACATACAGGTCTTCCTAATCAGTCACGAGAATTTACCAAAAAAACTATCAGGCGCAGTTTATTATTAAGCAGAAGGTGCGGGGTAGCAGTTTTGATTAATTCCGTTGACCCAATTGCGAAAAAACCAACAGCCACGAGGGATTTAGCCCAACAAATCTCATCTGAGATCCAGGCCAGAAAGTACGAGATTTGACGTAAAGGCCGAGCCACCCCACTTAAAGTCCGGTGCTTACTTTGGTGCCCAAGTTACGTGTGGCATACAGTGATGGGTTGTTTAATTTTGTTATTCATCGCGTCTGAAAACCCCTCCGGCATTCTTGCTATTGTCTGGTTGTCCAGGAGAGAGAGAGAGTAGAGAGTGTAGTGGATAAGAAGTACACCATCTTGAGTATAGACTAATTCGGCCCCCAATTCACCGGTGTTGCTCCCTCCTTCTGTGATGAACGTCGTCGGTTGCACGGGCCAAATGTTCGGTCCTTGAGCCTTGTTCTTTTGCATACCAATCATCATAACATAACCTGATATCATACTCCTTTGCAGATTGACAAGCACTTTTATACGGACGAGAATTGTAAGATACAATGAAAAATGCACATTGTAATCAGGCAACTAAGGCTATCTGAAATTGGACTGTTTTTTACAAAGCAAGAATAATATCTAAAAAAGATCAGAGAAAAAGGGGAAGTTTAGATTACCGGAACCTATTTCGTTCGCAGATTGCTTGCTCTACGCATTTGATTCCTCAATTGCCACAAGTCCAGCACAGATTTTGCTTATTAAATTGACAAAATCTCTCCCGTCTGCGTCGTTCATGCTCTTATTGGAAGTTATATTTGAACGCACACTGTGACTGTGAGATTGGTTTCTTGTATGAGGCAGAAAGATTTAGCGAACAAAATTCGTGTTCCAACCTTTGCAGCTCCCTTTACTAACTATCCAAATTGCAAAGTTTATGGCAATTGCAAAACGCAACCCACATGATTAGAACACGCAATATAAAGGCAATTTTTCTGGAGATAACATCAGGAGTACCCGCAGAATAGTCTATGTTGCTATCTTCATAGAATTTTTCACGCTAGATCTTCTTTCATCTCAATGCCACAGTATAGACATAAATAAACGTGCACCCCACTTCCAGTAAATATTGCACGATATGGACTCTTGATGAACACATTCTCCATTAGGTGTTACGGAAGATAAATACATTGTGAGCCTTAAACCGTCATCCGTAAAAAATTTAGGTTATAAAACAGTTTAATTATATGCTCACTGTTGATGGTTGTAGCGGAATATCTGACCTCTAAAGACTTGATAAGTCACTGCTGTACTGATTTCTCCCCACTGTGTAAATCTTATATTATATTTATAATTAAATTAAAGATGCTACAAATCACGGTCGCATCGGCATACACAACCTCACATTCTTTGTTCATGGCAGCACAACGGCTTTTTCAGTTAGAACAAGAGAATACGTATATTATGCCTATGCAAGTGACATCAGACTGTATATACGGGTCTACATGCAGTTGCGCTGGCGCCAACATTAGGCGTGTACCAAAGCAGTGGTCAGCCGGGGCTGCATGTTCTAGCCTACTTTTGCCGAACTTAGCGTCTCCCACGCTTTTCAGAAGTCAAGGCAGTGCAGAGGAGAAATTCAGAAACAAGGTAGCAATTTAGTCCTGTGATTCAGATCGCACTGCTATGATAAACGTCAATTTGGGAAATGGCCCACTTTTATCCCCCGTCTCTCTGCTTCCTCATAAATGGCCCCTCAATGCCTTATGTTGTGTGGTCGTATTCACGCGGGTTGAGAATTTGCTGTAACTTATACTTACTGAGCTGAAACTCAAGCCAACCTGCGTGGCAGGGGATTACTAATCGAGTTTATTGACATATCGGGCTCCATTCCTCTAAATGCTTTTAACTATTTACTTTAATAACACACTTTTAACTACGTTAACTACTACTTAACATATTGCGTGTTTTCCGGACTTTAAGGTCCACTTAAAAGCCGTTAACGCTCACAATAAACGACACTACGGACTACTGCAGCGCCGTGTACCACACAAAATCATCTCGAGGTCAGCGAACAGAATTAATCGATATATTGGGCATTCTGGGTTGTAAGGTGCACTGGTGTTTTTTGAAAAAGAATTGAGGGTTTTTAAGTGCACCCTGTAGTCCGCAAATACAGCCATCTTATTGATACACGCCGACTTTTACCAATTGAATGAGCGGGCACGAAATTGTATGCTTTCTGTCTCTTCGGTTGGTTTGACTTTGATTAATGGTAGGCAGTTTTAGGACAGCTGTTTATTTTACGTGTCGTTGTAGTGCTACTTCTAGACATCGTCATTCTATGCAAGCTTATAACTGCATGTAAATTCGCCTATTCTTCAAAACACTTGTGAAAAAATCTTGGAAGTTTGAAACGTGACCCGGTATGCATATCTATCCTCCGCCTAGTTGTAAACCTGGCTACACGGGCGTGCGATGCGACCTATACAACCTTCCGCAAACCCTTGACACGCTGAGTCAATTTCAGGACGGGACTGTAGACATCGACCATCTGAACCCGGGCGATTCGGCGAAGCTGTACAGTGTTCTCGAGGCCACTGCGTAAGTTAAAATTTCTCTAAATATAACTTAAATTCAACAGTCGTGTGCTGCTGATCCGAACGAACCAATATAGGGTTTACCATTTTTACTACTAGTCTACATTACAGGCAGAACTGGCCACCTACTGAGTTGTGAGGATGTGTGGCCAGAACTCTTCTCCATAATGAATCTTTTGTGTAAATAATCCAGTATAACTGGGTGGAAAGGTTTGCATTAAATATCATATATTATATGAATTTATACTGTAACCCCCATGTTCTCAACAGTATAAAGACGGATATATTTTGCAAAATGCATAAGAGTGCTGTGTGGGTATTAAATAAACAAACCGGGATTTTTTGAGTGCTGAGAATACTGAGAGCATTTACTATTTTGGGACTGAAGCAGTTGATAACATCGTTTCAATTTAAAATCAAGTTTTCTATGCACTTCAAAATCTTGAGATAAGGTCATTTCAGTTTTGTGAAAATTTTCTCATCACCTTGAGAGGTATTAAACCATTTGGATAAAATATATCTTATGTCCTTACCACTGAAGGTAATACATCTAAATCAGTTGTGCAAAACCCCGAGCACACCTAACGCTCTAACCATTTAAGCTACGAGACCTTGCGAGAGCCTTGAGTTTAATCAAATTAAATTCAAGTTCTCTTTCCAGCTCTTTAATCGACTGGAGAATATGAATTGTTTCAGTCTGCAAAATCGCAAATTACTCAAGTCAGTCTGGCAGACAGCTAGAGATTGTGGATTTCTTGATTAAAAAATTCCGCTTGGGCAGTCAGCTTGCTGGATTAGATTCGGTGGAATACATACTTTGCCGTAGAATGGATGGGTAACTTGATGCAAATGAGATTAAAATCACGGCTTCTTTTGTGGCCGCACAGTTACGGTGATAATAGCAAGCGCCGTGCTCAATACTTACCCCCTCTATTGCTGTTTTTTTCGGATTCCAACCAAGACCGTGTTTAAAATTAGGTCAGATAAGTTTATTTAAGTCTAATAAAACAATGATTAGTTTAATTATGCCATTTACTCTGCCTCACATTACTTTCTTTTCAGACGATACACTTACAATGCTATCACCGAGGAGGAGCAATCAACCTTTAGAAAGCCACCGTATTTTATAGACGATAACTGAAGAAAGGGAATCAACAATCTCAGTTCACCCTTGTCAGTCTCGTTGGTCAGGGTCACACGGCTGGACGACCGCAAAGCAAAAGATACGACAGGACTGGCCTGTCACATATGCAATTTCTTCAAATTTTCCAGTCAATGCACTTTCTAGCTTGTATATAAACTCCCCAAATTTTACTACTCTTTACTTGTATGAAACTAGATCTCATGCTTATATCAAAATTATCAGAGTACAGAGGACTATTCAAGAAGAATTCCTAATAAACGATCATTTTTAAAAGCTTTTGTAAACTCTGTACCACCAATGCATTTTAATTAATATTTTTGCTGGGTCGCTGCTTGATTACTGCACGGGTTGTCAGCTTGAGCCTTGCAAGTCTAAACTAAAACTAACTTCATGTTAACAGGTGCAACGTAATTACAGTAGTTAGGATAGGATTAAACCGAACAATTTATTTATAGAAAGATAAAACAAATAACCGAATTAAGGATGGGCTCAATTTGACAAAGCAGTGCACGTAAGATTTTGACCATCTCAATAATCTCACATGAGCTCACGTTTACTTAGGACAGCAGGATTTTTGACCGATCATCAAAGATCTTTCTCTCAACATAAAGACCCCGTTGGTCAAACGAACTTGTTAAATTACTTAAAATCGACGGTTTAATTCGGCATTTATGCAAGTTTAAAGCCTACCTTAATAAAGTACTATTTTGGAAAATTGACTACAAGAATGAGATGATTAACCTTAGCCACACTCTGCTGAAGTGACAAGCTCTGAAGTTGATGACTTCAAGTCAACGCAGTTTGATATAACGAGCCTCCTTTTCACAAAAACCGTTTATGGGGTTGGACCTCCAACCCTTTGTTGGGACCTTCAATGAATCAGTATTCTGCTCCTAATGCAGACGACACAATAAAAAATCTAACAAACAAGTTATAGCTGGTGTTAAGTGAACAATTTATATTTTATCAGTTCAGATTCCTATCGAATCGACGTTAAATGATCCTAACCGCTGCAATATATACTGAATCTTCCTAAAATTATTAAACCTTAGTTATAAAATCTTAAAATGCTATGCCGTGTACATTTTCAGAAAATAAAATGATTCTGGATTTAAGAACTTTCGTTATGCCATTGTATATATAGTATGAGCGAACGTTTACAATTCACGTCACAACTGACTAAATAAAAGGGCTCAGAACCGACTTGATATAAGGTGTGCGAACAAAGTTATGCAGTTATGCACAAACCATTTACCTATTAATTACACTCGTTTCCTTTTTTCGATCTTTCATTCGCAGTGCCGCGCATAACCGTATCCTAATTAAAGTGCCGAAATTACTCAATAAATGATATTTAGTTCTACACAAGTAAACTAACTAAGGAGGCCATAACTTCGTTGGATTTTTTTGTGCTGTCGCATAGTTTAATTATTTCAGATATTTCTTCAAAACAACTGCCAGCAGTCCTTAGTTGAATAAAAAATGCGGCAGCGAATGAGGTCAAAATCGAGGTTTGGCCGTGGACTGGACATAACCGAGCTTCAGACAACAGGTATGAACATTTGCCATTTTGTCATAAAAGGAATGCAGACGCCAGGTGCCCCGATCTGAGCTAAATCCAGGTTATTTTGCGGAAAAAACTAAACAAGTTTGCGGACACATATGCCCGTGTTTGTGGCACACAAAAATATCACGTTTGCAAAACGCCATTTGCGATTGCGGCGGCAGCGTTTCGTAGCGGC
>UYRU01042309.1:3608-16291 GCA_900617775.1 Dibothriocephalus latus | reverse complement strand
GCTTTAGTTTCGTTTCTGCGGCAGCAACTGAAGGTCCTCAAAGGATCAGCGCACACCGAGGATTTAGAACTGCCGAAGTTGTTTGCCTATCTGCAACTCAGCTGGCCCTTCTGGATTGCAGTTGTGGCGGAATTCCTCCTATCAATAGCCATTCTTCTTTTTCTGATGCGTCGAGACTGCAAAGTACCCAAAACCACATCGATCTGAGCTCCTGCGTTCGCCTTTAGATATCTTCCCTGTTTTTAGCCGACCCTACTTAAACATGTCGTTAACCGTTATTGAGGACTTTGAAATAATGGGTGGCCTGGCTGGAGCTGTTATTCATATCGTTATATTTGGTTATTTTTATGGATTTTTGTCTTTAAAATTCGATTTACAAGCAAGAGTTTTCGGTACTTTCTCATACTGTCACTATAACTATATGGAGAATGAAATAGTCAGCCTTCATGGTATGGCGGGGGCTGAATGCGAAATGTATAAGTTTGTAAAAGATTCATACTTACTCGCATACTGGCATGAAGGGAAAATTTAGAAATAATAGTGAGCAACATAAGGCAACATAAGGCTGTTAAGGAAAATATTTCTTTTAAATCCCTAAGTTGCGAAGAAGTAAACAATTGCGATTAATAAGAAAAATACACTTAAGTCGAATGAATAACCCCGCCACCTTCTATACATACAAATAACTTTTCCACAAGCAAAATATTTTAAATATACCTTTGTTATTTAATTATTTAAACTCACAAATGGACCTTTAGATGACGGCACACTTTGGAGAATATTCAGGTTCCTCAAGATTTCATAAATTAATCCAGATAGCGTTCTGCGTTTATATAAAAACCATTAAAAATAAGAACTCGATTAAAAAATTTAACGAAAAAGATGAGTTTTTGGACATTAGTTCAGATGAAGATGGCCATGTGGGTCATAACTAAAGATGCCTTCAAATAGCAAAACACAGCATCGAGAAATTAATAACGCCCGCAACGCAACTTTGATATCGTTATACGTAAGACTAGTAAAATAATTTTATTTCAAGAAAGCAAGTTCTTTGGGATAATGCAGCAATTTTTATTCAGCACGTTTTCGACAACGGATCTTAGGTCGTCGTCGGACTGGCGAAACAGTTTAGCGAATCATTAACATTTCCAAAATGCTCGTACTGGCTTATAGTCATCTAGTGTGTGCGCATATTTTTAAAACCGATTTTATGATGTTTCACACGATAGAAATAACAAGGAATTCACTAATCTCTGAAGCGATCCTTTCCTCACTATGCAAAATCTGGCACGCGTTACGTTTTGACAGTGCGCTAACAAGCGAGACTTAAAACGTAGCCAACCGATGGAATAATGTGGACCACGGGGTTAGCCTGCGTTTGTTTTGACGCTGAGTAGTTGAATGACGGATCCAAGGTCAGGCAATAATCGCTCTTTCTTAAAGTGATCCTTATGACACCCCCGATGCGTAGGATCCGAGGAAGGTGTGGCGAAACGCTTAGAAGCATCTCAGTCTGTGCCATCCACCAGTGCCCTCAGCCGACTTCGTTGTTTTTTGGGTTTGGTCATGATACCGGGCACATGTTTTAAAATGGAAAAGACTGTTTTAGATGCAACACAAGTTAACCACTTCTTAAACAGAAATTCACAGTTAAGTCTCCGCGGTGGAATCCGTCGAAATCGACGGCGAAACTGTCGTCACCGTTGAAGCAAAACGGGACATGCTTTGTTATAGCATTGCGTACTGTAGTATTCATCATATCTGAGGTTTGATTCTGACGTAACACCTGGTAATAAATTGTTTAAGGCCATTTATTCTGCATCAATCTGACGGGCCAGACCTCTTCTAACTTGCACGAAGCGTGTTACTTGCAGCGAATTTTGAGAAATGTCGCTAAGTTGACTCTCGTTGATGACAGCAGTAACTTCTGGAAGTAGGCATGGACAACGGAGACTGGAATGACCAATTCTGGTTTATAAGCCGTCGTCAGCCGGTCATACCCAGACCCAAATGGTGTCCCACCCAAGTCTCGAACTTATGATCTCTTTGATCAGAAAATATTGCTGGCAAGCATTCGTAGCTTTTAATAAGTTCTACACGGGCCATTAAATTTATATAATGAGGGGGTGAAAACAATATGCTGGCAATCATGGTCATTGTTACAGGCAAATTATTCATTGAAAAAAGGGATGGGTGTGGTTGATAGTAGTCGGCTGGCTGCGAGGTGATTGAGGTTTGTTGAATCCGGACAAAGAAGGGAATAGAAAGGGAAAAAAGCGCGGAAAAACAGAGGCAGTTATGTAACCGTTGGCCATGCCGAGCTCAGGGCTTGTAGGAAATTTTTTTGCACGCACAAAGCCGGCTTCCTCAACCGGATCGTGGTTGCTTATGCTGACCCAGGGGCTTTGGGTAGCTTGTCTGGACCTTATTAATTACCTTAAATGCTTCGCCGGGGTCCACACGATGTCCGGAGTAAACCGGGTGAGCATGGATGGAGCTGTTGATGCTTCTGCTTCCGTCTTTTTGGATAAGCGCCGACTCGTGCGACCTTTATTGTCTGCTCATAGTCAGACGCCCTATCATTTGAGCCCTGCGCCCGTTATCTCACCCGTTTGGTCACGGGATATTGACACTCATTGATGAACTTTCACCTGATCACTTAACGGAATTCATCGTATTAGCTCCGCATTTCGCGTTGACAGATGCACTGACAGCCGTAACAGCTGAAAATAGGCGAATAGTATTGCCGACAAAGACATCACTTGAGTCTGACTGACAAATAAGCCAAAGATGGCCATTATAGTCTCATGTCTTGTCGGCAATACTACCTCTCGATTCAATTGACACTCGAGGGCCTCCGTCCGAACCCTGCACTTTTAGAGTTTAAGTATGTTTCTTCTGCATAACACCGCATATTTCTTGCAGCCACCATGCTCTGATAAATTAAAGCTTCCAAAGCAACACATAGAGTAAACTGTTAAATTGATTGCAGAGCCAATAGCGTTTGTGAGTATGTAAAGGTTCCATATAAACGTCATCTAAGTAGCAAACAGCTAGGATTGTGAAATACTAGACAGATGGTCGTGGTAGCTACCTAGATGGGCTATATCAGGGCCAGACCGGTAAAGTGTATAACATTCGTTAAAAATGGGGCACGTCTTTCCAAAAAGCCATTTTATTGTAAGGGAAAGAACGCGCGACACTTCAAAAATAAACAAAAATGTACACTCTAATTGAAGGCAATCAAATAAACCGCCACGACAGAACCCCGGGGCAAGTCAGGAGGAAAAGGGAAGCAAAACCATTCTTAAACAAGAAATGAACAAATAACGCCCGCAACTTGCGACCATCAAGAATATACCCTGTTATAGAAAAATACTCCGAAAAGGTAGTTTCGGACCGATACCACCTTTATGAACACACACTGCCTGCAGCGCTCGCCGGGATGTTAATGAATTTGCCCTGAGGGTTAATGCTCCATCATATATCGCGGACACACATTCCACTGTTCTAACTAACTTCTTATCAGTTCGCATAAAATCGGAAATTAATAATGCATCAGGCTAATGGAACCTTACTCCGGTACTTGGATTTGATCTTGAAGATAACGAGGTAATGGCGATATGAATAGGCATATTGCGAGTGCAAATTAACTGTTGATCTTGTTTACCGATAAAGGAGGAAAAACTGTTTCTCCAATTATTAGCGTCAAACAAACGCCCAAGATTTTAAAGAAAGGAAGCAGAGGCGATTGGTGGATTTTGTCGTAGGTTCATTATCAAACACAGTGGCAGTAATACTAAAACGGTATTTTAATAACTGTACACAATTCTCTGCCAGCGCAAGTGCAGGGAAACCTTTAACGACTGCCGCCTATTTCATGAAAGAATAATGAAGAAATTCGTTACTATGGAAAATGTTAACCCATGATCTTGGCTGTACTCTTGTTTAAACTACGATGACTGCAATCTTTTCACCAAATAAATACACTATCAACATAGTTCAAACCACATGTATTATCCTTATTGTTCACGGTGAATATTGGCGGCGCTTAGTTAAAGAAATAATGTGCATTCAGAGAATAATTTAGAAGGTGGGAAGAACCCCTCTGTGACCAATATTTTATTTGCCTGACGGTTCGAACCCTCACGTGAACTAATTGTCAAGGAATAAAAATCTACAGCTCAACGTGTATTTAGCTCAAATCTGCCGGGAATAACCTTAAGCTCTGCTACTGATTTTTTTTTCGCGCAACGCGAGGTAGGCATCAGTAAGATCGGTATGCCTGTTAATTGAATTCGCGTGCGAGTGCCATGCCTCCTGCAAGAGGCGTGAGATTCGGTCGTCCGACTAACCCAGTATTCGTACGTGTTCGAAATCGAAGCCGCGCCCTGGCATGGATACGTGAGCGGCTACCAAAGAAAGCTAGTCACTCCGTCGCACGGCGAGTTTGTGCTGAGGCATTTCATGAGAACGCGTTTGCCGGTTTCACTAAATTAATTGGCTTGACCACAAAGGCAGTCGATGTGGTAAATAACAGCGGATTTTGGTTAACGTTGGCGAGCAATACCTTATGTTGCTGATGTATCCGAAGAATTGGTTTGACTGCTCAGCGAATTTGGGATTGGCGTTGCCCGCAGGCCAGAAACAACAATCCGCAGACAAATTATGCAGCCTAAAGACCCAGCACCCGCTTACCAAAAGTCCGGTGTCATCTACCGCATCGACTGCCTTTGTGGTCAAGCCAATAATGTTGGTGAAACCGGCAAACAGGTTCTCACGATAATGCAACAGCAGGAACTCGCCGTGGGACGCAATGAAAAAAATTACATTTATTAGAAAAATAAATGGCACGACGTAAGACTCACGTTATCGGCAAAAGTGTTGGTCTACAACTACAAATAGACAGTCGCAAAATGCTTCATTGCTAAAACTATCGAAATAAAGGAGGGATGTGCACAGTCCCTAGACTAACCGCCTGTATTAATTTTATTTTTTATACGTAAGGGTGCTTGCATATGTTTAGGTGATAAACTTCGCAATTGCTCACTAGGATTGACATTTCTATAGATAGTTGACCAATGTAATCACAATTTACTCACAAACATTTAGTTGATAACGTTGTAGACCGCTATCGGACGATTATTATGGTACACACGAATGGATGCAAAACTCCAGAACAAAATAAAAAACAAATCGGGCCTTTAATTTTTAGGGAATTATCAGTTCCTTCGGCAGTGTAAACCCTTTGTAAACCTGCCTACAAACGCAAGTTTAAGCACACTTATTTAACGTACCAGGGTGCTAAACTATAACTTGAATCTGTATTTTGAGATAAAGCGGATTATTTTTCACCGTACTGGTAGTATGACTAAAATGCAAAAAACCTATTTGCGCCACCAAGCGCTATCCGTAGAAATAAACCTGTGAAATGAAATCAGACTACCCTTAATAAAAGACCAAATGGTACCATCTACAGCCAAGGGTAAAAAGCAAGGTGAAGTCAAATTTCTCAGCTAAATAAGTAAACTAGTGATCAATAATGAAGATAAGGATGTGAATAAACAGAAATGGACATCAAATGGCCGAAAGATAATTGTCTCGCCTTCACATAAATATTTAAATAATGAAGTATACAGCTTGTATTAATGAATTATTAGGCTTAGGTCTGAAATATCTGTTGATGAGGTGTGGCGGTTTTTTGCGCGTTCTACTGAATTCGTTAAACAAGGATTGCCCCACAATATATAATATAAGCTTTAGTAACTTCTTTGATTCAGGTTTTTTAATAAGGAATTTCGAAAGCAACCATGCACTTGCTAAACAGCTTCTTTTGACCAAGTAGAATATGTGGGTATTTGACCATTTTATAATCGTTATTGACACGGTGATAGAATACTAGGCTGCATATAAGGTTATTATTTCCCTAAGAAACTGTCCCTTTCATTTATCATCTAACGATCCTTAAAACTCAAAGGGTAGGATTTTCTCCAAAGGTTACAAACAAAACGTACCTTCAAGTGCTCTATATTGGGCTTCACTTCTTACTTACATAAGAACATTCAACTACGTTATAAACATAAAGGACTGCGTGCTCTCTTTTTGTGCTAGACAGTGGGAGTTAACGAAGAAATACATGCACTTTGCACATTTTTCGGCTGGTGCCATTTATCTCTAGCTCAATGTCAAAATAGTGCTTTTTGAAGGAATATCTTTAAAAAAAGTATTTCGACAAAACTAGGCATAATCCGTTTAGGCGATTCACCAATGTTTTTTTGTATGCGTGTAAAAGTGATATATACTGTATTTGTGTCTGTTAATTATTGATGGCAACTAATGATAATATACACCTGAAGAACATTGCGACAATCTAACGAAATGAGCAGCAGTTGAGCTGCTATTTTTAATTGCAGACCGTGAATTCTGACAGTTTCTACATAGAACTGTGTTTCGCTAAGCTGACTGCGAGCCCCTAGCTCTCCTTCTCTTAGACTTCTATTTTTAGATATGACAGTGCACTTGAAAAATGCCAAGGATGTTTTGATACTGGGACATCCGTTATTTAAGCCCCATTCAACTTGCATGGTTGTAGAGGCTTCCTTTACACATACATATAGACCACATATTTGCCCTATACTAGGCCCTTATCAGAGCTGCAAACGTTATTTTGATCGTGGTGTGACCTTTTCAGATCCGAATCAGTAAACATATATCATAGCCCGCGTTCTAACTCTTCTCTAACCCAACAGTATAAGTTTCGGTGGTGATTTTTTCATGACTGGATAATTTGGTCACGAGTCAATTTTTTTTTATCAAACTGCATTTCCCTAAGGCAACATACGCTGGCCAATCGAAGGATCTTCACCCCCATTAATGGAGGCAGTTTAAATATACATTTTATCTATTATCTCATTTCGATTGACTGCTCCTGATTAGTCCGGCAACGTATGGATGAAGGGCTCTGCATAAAAACATTCGAAATGGATCTCTTCTACAGCAATCAACCCCGTCCGTCATCACAGACAGTCACATGTTCTACTAGTGAACATCAAGTAAACTTTTAAAAATCCCTGTTTTAAATTAAATTTGTGTATGCAAAAATGTTGGAATGCTAAATAGAACAGAGCCTTGCATAAATTCTCATTTTGCGATTGAAAAAGTCATATTGGAAAACAATTATTTTCAATCGTTCATCATCAGGCCAATATACTCACATGGAGCATAAAATAATGAGTTAATTGCACTTTTTTATGATCTTTAGTTCGGGGGAGGGGTTATTGGGTAATTATGCATATGGGTATTGCCCAGTGGCAATTTATTCAATAATGAGCTACGTACTTTCATGTACCAGAATACACTTCGGTGTGAGTCGTTACTATAAATTTAATGATAAGCCACCGCAAGACTATTTGCTATACTGGAGATACATTGCTTAAGCGGCTAGTAAAATTGAACACTCAGGCCCAGAGTGGAAAGTATGAAAAACGAAAAACAAGAAACACATCAAGTAATACATGAGTATTTTAAATCATCTGCCATAGCCCAACACGTTTAGGGATTATCTGATCAATAGGATGTGTAAAAAGGTTCAAAAAAATTAACTGTAATAATGAATTTGGACAATAGCAAAGTGTACGGGTAAGACACCCTAACAGCTCTACCTTGCCTATTAAGGAGGTTAAGTGGCCAATCCTATTCTGCATATTCCTCTAAGAGTGGATAAGGTTGACACAAATTCTTTGACTACTGACGGTATTTACTTCACTTAACCTACGTTGAGTACAAGTTTAAACTTCATATGGCGGCAAAAGCAAAAATTCGAACCCACATTGTCTACTCTGCGTAGCCAGGAAGCATATTTGGGTTCTATTCAAAGCTTTGTAGAGGATTCGTAGCTCAGGGAAAGAGAGTTGTCTGCACAAATGCCTGCCCCGCTGTGTGGTTTCAACTAGGTAGATCAATTATTTTTCTTAATTGGGTCAAGTGAATATGCACTTTCTCAGTCAGAACATAGTTTGCATATTTTTTTTTTATCTAAGTCCATAGTTTTCGTATTGTTAAAAAACTCGGCAAAATTTAGATCAGTTGGTCACACTAACTGAAGATTTGCATCCCTCCGATAGACCTTTATATGTGTTGGGCTCCGCATATTGCCAAGTGAGAGCAACGTACGTCACCAAAACTCCAAATTGTTAAAAGAAAACAGCGCCTGCAGATGCTCCCGTTTGTATTACCAACACTACGAAAAATGCGCTTGAGCATTGAAACGTCTCATTAATAATTCTGCCCCAAAAAACAGTGAAAATGTATAAAAATGTCTGTCTGCTAATGCGATCGATTCGTGCGTGCAAGATCAAAGGGAATAAAACAGTTTTTGGGAGCTAAAACTGCCAGCTGGAGAAGGTGTTGCGCGATTCAAAGTGCAAGGCTCATTGTATTTGGCGATTTTATAAGTAAACTTTAACGTGCATTGTCCTATATAAAAGGTATTTTTAATGAAATTTAGAAACGGCAGAAGGCTAGCGTTTGACAGGGTGTTCTATTTAATTATTTCTGGCACCAAGCACTAACGTAATGCTGATTGAAAACAACAACCAAGATTGTTTTAGGCTTAAGTGAGGCATTTTGTTTGAGGTTGCGATAGGTGCAAGAGATCGAGTAAACAACTCCCTCTCCTCGGTTATCTTGAATATAACTATACGTGGGGCAAAATGTGTACTACGAAGACGTAAACGATCAAAAAAAGAAAAAAATTTAACTATTTAAGTTTTTTAGGTGATATGAAGTTAGCTTAGTGTGCGGAAAGGCAGACATTTCGCACCGTCAGGGGAACAGACTCCACAAATTCTGGGTACATAGGAATTTTAAGATTTTATTTATTTATGTTATTTTTGTTGCGACGGCAGAGTCCCATGATTAGTCAACAACGCTTAGGCAGACCTTTCTCCCCTTGATTTATTTTAAAATAGAAAGTTTACTCAATGAAGATTGCAAATCTAAACCACCTGAGAGAACGCATTATCAGTAAGTGTGCTGAAATCGACGGCAATGTACTCTATTCAATTGAGTTTACCAGAATTTAGCAAGGCGCATCGAATTATGCATTGCAAATAATGGAAATTATCTTGGAAATATAATTTCTTAACATTATAATTAAATAAAATTGTTTTGGTCTAAAGGTATGTGTTTATGCCCTATGTACCCAGACTTCGTGGACACCCTGTATATCCGTGCATTGTCTTCAAGTTCGAGTATGTAAAGCTACGTTTAATTACCTTTTCCGAACTTGCTATTGTTTGCTGCCGTTATAATTGTAGGCAAGAAAGAACACACAGGCTTTACCTTACATGTTAATGTGTAAAGGAAGTGTTTTTTTAAAGAAGCAGTGTTGATTATGTGCAAAAAGTAGGCTCTTGTTGACAATAATTCCCATATGTTTAGTCAATTGCCTATCTTTGGAAATCACAAAAAAATGATCATGGCATCATGGCCTACAACCAGTCGAGACTGCGTTCTAAAAATATGTCAGGAGTAAAGGAGTAACCGCTGTCCATACGTGAATACTGAATTGTTAAGAAACATTCAGAGAAATAGAAGGCAGCCATCCCAAGAATTGCCATTTCAAGGAAAGGTGTCTTTTGCGAAAATATTGAAAGGGACTACAGCTGACCACTATGGACCAATTTTAACAGCAATTACCGCCAACATCGGATGACCTGGACTGACCTCAGACCGACTCAAATTACAGCCGCCAATTAGCCACCACGTCATTGCGACTGTTAATTATGTCCACCACGATGTGACGCAAGTTGCGAATGCCAGTTAGCGCCCACACTAGATGAATATATAACTGCATCAGCACATTAAAATATATTAATTGTTCTTTGCACATTTTTCTCAAGCCTGAAGACGACCTGGGGAATTAGTGACGAAAATATACTGAGAAAATTGATCCTTTTTCCTAAGGAAAGCCTTTCCTTTAAACATTCAAATAAATTTAAAAAATCGAGTCTACTAAGCAAACATAAGCCTCAAATGTAGAAAAGGCCGGTCCATGCAAAAAACATGCTCACGTAAGCGACACAAGTGCACATACTTTTGAAAATAATGTTTTGATCGTTTTTTGGGAAATATCTCTCTCGGTTAGCAAGCCGCAACAAGTTTAATTGTATTTTTCATGTTCATTTCTGTATAAATGCCTGTGGTTTCTTCTGTTGATGCGGTTTACATTGCGGAAAGTCCTGCATTCAACTTTCATAGAAATTTAATTTGGTATTTAAGCAGATATTTCTACAAGTTAATATGATCAACTGAGTGGATTTTATAATTACAAAGGCTTTACTTTAGTAAGCTGATCACTTAGCTAAAGTTATTGAGCGACATAGGCATTAATATAGGCTGAATCATGGGTTATTTTATATTGTAGACATTTCCTGTGCTATAAGTTATGATAGAACCAAACATTTTATGAGTATGTATTGGTCTATGGTAGAGTTGTGGAATAAGTGGAATAGTTGACAAATTACCCCTTTTAGAATTGCATCATGTTGTACGAATTTGCCCAAACAGCATTAAAACCAAGCTTAAGGAATCAAATTAATATGCAGAAACAGTGTTGATATTTATTTTATATGTATGTTTACCTTGACCGTGAAGTATTGTCATAAAAATGCGGTAAAAAAGTGCATCGCATTCTCTTTAAACGGCACCACTCACCTTGACGTTTCAGCAAAGATTATGCATATGTAACCACAAAGGAAACGTTGAGAAGGCCTTATTAAATATAGGTCATGTAGTAATAAACTTTTTTATACGACACGTTCCACTTATGCGTCATTTAGAAATTGAACAGACAGAAGAATAATAAAAACTTTAAAAAATCGCCATATATGTGGCCTGCTGTTTTGCATTCGCAAGCTTATACAGGGTCGCGGAATTCATGCATATGTGCGGAAAAAAATCCATTCTAGAGGGAAACGTAACATATTGCAGCTCCAGTCAAATTCAATCGCTGATCTCCAGGTAAGTTAAAGAAGTTGTGAACAGTCTCCAATTACATCGTTACATTGCCTTGAAAGAAGTTAATATACACGGAAATTCGTCAGTTGAATATCCAATTATGGCACTTTTTAAAGAATTAGCTTATTATGGAAGTTTTGTTTATTAATGTTAGGAGAAAAATGTCCGAGGTATCTTGCTGACATTTTGCATGCTCGAAAATGTGGTTTGCTGTTTTTAGGTATTTTTAACTGTCACACATAACCACCTTCATAAGAACTAAGACCCCAAAACTCTTTTTTTTCGGAAAATGCTCCTTATTTATATCCTTTTTTAAACGTTTTGATGTAAACGTTGAACAGATGCACAATTACCAATTTGTCAACGAACACCCTTTAAAGGACCGAAATGATGGCGGACTTTATTGGACGATATTCAATAAATAGATGTCCACCAATGGAAATATGTACCAAAAATGTTGGCTTGAGAAAAGTTCTTTTTTATATAAAAAATTAGTTACATTCCGATTTCACATTACGAAAGGATTTAAATGTAGTGTTCTGTTTTTTAGCTTTTTTTTCAGTCTCCGGATCTTGGGGATTACCGAGAAAATTTTATTTTTCTTAACAACACATAGTACGCCTTATAGTTATTTTAAGTATTAAATATGCCTCATTCTGCTCATTATTCTTCTAAGTTTTTTTGTAAATCCGTTCTTGCCGGCATGAGAGTAATAACAAAATTTAAACAAACTTAGGCGTAGTGCATGCAGCACTCATCATACTGTACACTTATGCAATTACTTTGAATTGAAGCAGCCAAATTTTTGACTATTTGCGACAGTTGGCTTCTCAGAAGATTAAATTCACATGCTAACATGCGAGTTAGTGGATGATAAACTTACGTAAATCTGTCAGGCTAAACTGAAAAGGTACAAATTTGTGTACATGAGGAGTTATGCCCTTACGTCGCATTTACTGGTACACTTTTCGGGTGTTCTTTTAAGACGAGATGCAGTTCATCCATGCAACAGCGGTTAATGCTACCACTTTCAGCGTGTTAAGTCATTGTCCATAATTATGGATCGTGTTCTTTTCAAACCCTTTTATTTTCAAAAACTTATTGAAAGCAAATATGTGACATAATTTTGGAAACAATGCGAACGCAGCAGGTGATAATATATCCAAAAAAGAGCATTTGAACTGCATCTCTTCTTAAACTACACTGTTATAAGAACCCAACTTGCATTTATGCGTATAGTGTAATGAAGCCAGTAGGAGCACACGCAGTGCTTATCAATCTAATTTAGAGTTATCTGACAAAGTTAACAGCAAAATAACAGGTAGTCGTGTGCGTAATGTCATGCGATCATGTGCCCCAACTTCCATTTAAAGTATTAACCTGACAATTGCTCCTAAATGACCTGCAATGCAAATGTTGGGAAGTAACAGCAGACTGCCTGAGGAAACGGCACGCTTTTATCGAATGTGGACCCATGAAAACGGAAACGTAAAAAAGAATAAGAATGAAGGACTTTTAAAAACGTGTTTGCCAGCCGCATGCGAAACAAACGATACAAAAGGAGAAAACCGATACAAACGACTAATTACCTTAAGTGAGGTATTTCAGGTTAAGTCATGCTTGAAGTGGGACTTACTAATTACCTATAAAATTGGTCACGTTAT